>CAKMRK010000068.1:0-49048 GCA_928213465.1 Penicillium sclerotigenum | reverse complement strand
CTTCTTTAAATTCTAGTACTCGCGGACTAGTTCGTGAAATCGTTCACGGGTCGGGGTCTTCTATAGACGTTCACGAATAGAGGATCCTTCTCCACTATTATCTTCTTTATTATATTCTCTAGTATTAACTAGTCTCTATAGTTCGGGGGTCGGCGTATTCAAATCGTGAGTAACTATCTCTTACTTAATACTATCCTCTTCTTTAGGTACTATAGCCACCGGCTACTTACCACGGTTCGTCGGGTTTCATTTCGTTCCGGCTATTCTAACTAGTCGGATTTCTAGTTCTAGGTTCGGGTTTAGGTTCGGGTCTTAGCTTATACGGTACTAAGGAACGGGAAGTGGGGTAAAGCTAGACCGAGACTAATCACAATAATAGTCTATATAGTCGTACTACTTTAGAAATGAGAATGGTACTTAGTATTATATTACCAGCTAGTTCTTTAAACAAAAGAGTGCATTTTAACGAGAATACTAAGTACAAAGAGAGAAAGGAAAGGAAGAAAGAAAACTACGAGATAGGATCCTTTATAGGGTCCTATCACCATCAAACAATCAAATAATACAAACCCCGCCAAAGCGGAAATATCTGGTAGAAACCATTCAGCCGAAAAGATCTAGTTAAGGCGGAAACATTCGGCAGAATCCTTTCGGTAGAAAAGATCCACCTTCCAGATCGTCACATTATTTATAGAGCTATAGTCTATATATTGATTTTCTAGTATAATAACGTCCCGAGACTAAAAAGAGACTTTTCTTTAGTAGTCATATAGTTTATATTAGTTATAGTCACTATATCCTATTAGTGTAGCTTCCTCCTTTCTAGGTGATAGTTTGGATAATTAGGTATTTTTATAATAGAAGGCTTTTAATTACAAAATATGTAGGATTAATAAATCCTCCGGTATGCCGGTCTTCATGCTCTGACAAACCGTTGGTGCCTGAGGCAAGTGCTTGGCGTATTGACGCCAAGCCGGAGCATCGGCACTTGGCCACCGAAGGCAGGGGGTTCATATTGGTAAAGCAAGCGAGGCGATCCTTTCAGAATCTTACGTAGGACAAGGCTTGCCTTATCATGTGATTGTCTAATACACCGCCCACATTTCATGCCGGCACTATAAAGAGTATTCGGGACGCGTTGTTGCCAGCTTCTCATTTCAACCTTCATATCCCTTCCAACTACTTTCATATCCCTTCCAACTATTCAATTTGATTTGATCACTTCAGACACTCAACTTTGCTCATAATGAAACATTGGTTAATACCTCGCTGTGTTATGCCAGACTTTACGTGGCCAGACAACGTCCAGCCGGTCCCCCCCAGCGATCGAATTCCATCAACTCCTCAGCCAACGCACCCACTTCTACGTCAATTTTGGGGGTATTTCCATATATTCCTAAGACTCTTTTCTCAATATTATTGCAAATGGCTCGGAATATCCTATGATAATCAAATCGCTCAGCTTCCATTTGGGTTGATTTTGAAATGGTCGGATGGTACTCGAATCGAGGAAGTGTTATCTATGCAAGTTGCACGAAGAGCAGGTCTCCCAGTCCCAAGGGTGATCTGCTATGGCGAGCATATTGATACACCCTATGCACCGGTTTCGATTCTTATGACTCGTGTGCCTAGGGAAGAACTCGGCCGAGTCTTTGAATCCCTTAGTGATAAGGATCAAAATTCAATTTTTCAGGAGCTTAAAGGCTATCTTGAAATTATACGAGGGTGGTCAAGCCCTTAGGGTGGGCAAAGAATTTGCTCTCTCCAAGGTACCTCAATAAGAAGTGTCCGCGTTCCTAGACACTTTGCTGGTCCCTTTGAGTCGGAGGTAGAGTTCAACGAGTTCCTTATACGGCCTGCTTGGTCGGGTGGCTTCTCATCAGATACAAAATATAAAGATGCACTTAATCGTGCTAAAATGATGGAAAGCTTGCCCCACCGTGTTGTCTTTACCCACGGAGATTTAAAGCACCATAATATTATGGTACAAGGGGGTAAGATTACTGGGCTCTTGGATTGGGAATCAGCAGGCTGGTATCCTGAATATTGGGATTTCACTACTGCTTTAAGGTTCACTCCGAAGGATTTTTGGTGGTACAGCTTTATGATTAAACTCGGTGGATACTCATGCAGAATGCAGGTGGGGTAAGGGTTGCAAAAAGTATAAATCAGGTATGGACCCACACTTGTGCATTAGAAAATAGAGTCACGTGATAATTACATAACATGTACGGAGTACACAAAATGTAATTAATCCCATCATCAATACCAGAGCTTGGTTTTTACTTCTTTATACTTAATTCTTCAACACCTTAAGGCTATTATATAAAGGAATAAAATGTATTATACAAAAATACAAATTATATCCAAGTTAGCGTGTATAGTTGTTATATCTTACAAAAAGTGGAGATATACATTAAGTATAGTATAAGTGCTCTATAGTTATTTATATATCTAACATTATTAGCTGTGTAGTTAGTTACATTAGTTAATGCTTTAATAATGTATTATTGATAACTAGTTATCTTAGAAATAAAGTTATTAACTATTCAGGAGAGCTATTAATGCATAATTATTGTATTAATACTAGTTATGTATACTAGTTCCTTGTATTTTAAAGCATTTTAGACTAATGCGTGTTAGTAATCGGAGTTTCCGGACTTCCCGCCAGTATGAACCTTGAAAAATGGAGCAAAGTGGACCACACCCGATTTCTATGTTGCACTTTTCGTCCAAACTGAATAGTTATAGTCCGACTAGGTAGCATTAGCACGCCTTCACAATGGATCTAGTAGTGTCCAGATTTCTGTCTGTATCTTTACATGTTACAATTACATACAATCAATAATAGTACTCTGATATATGAAAATGACCCTAATTAGACCACAAAAACCAGAAGCTCTGTTGCCTTGGGCAGCGCGCATGTGGAATAACCTTGGAATAACGCTCTATTTCGTGATAAAGTTTAAGAATTATGGTAGTATCACAAAATATGCTAAGCTGTGGAGAAATGGATCGGTGATACCTCGCAAGTCGAATACACAAAGCTGCGACTGATTAGAAAGTAGTATGATTATCATATTGACCGCTTTCACAGTGGGTCCACGTACGTAGACTGTTTGTTGTACAAAGGATGACAGAGGACCGCAGAGGACGAATTACAAGGTTAGTAAAACCCAGGCACTGTCCAATACGGGAGACAAAATTTGACACGAGGGACTGTAGTCGCATTGGTCAATATTGATCTACGGGTTTTAGCTAAATTCACATATGCATCAATGTACAACGTATGTTGATATATCACATAGTATCTTCGTTTCCAAGAACTAGCATACCATTGTAGAGTGTATGCATATAATTTATAAATTAATTCAAGTTTTCCTTTTTGTCTAGATAGGGAAAAAGCATTGCTTACCACCTACATTAGCTTGACAAGTGAGGTCAATTCCGACCGCATTGGGAAAAATTTCATTTATAGTACGGAGTTTCCTCGGCCCGAGCGTGTAGGATCTCCTCGACTTGATCGCCGCAATCTGACGCGAGACTACTGCAAGCCATCACAAAATTAGTCGGAGGACGGATAACGTCCTGCAATATTAGCAGAATTGCCGTGATTATCAGCCGAGACAATGAGTCTTGGACATGTGAATATGGAATCTACACTGTTGAGATTGTCCCAGCTATTGAGGAAATGGAAGTCGCATTATCTGGGGCAGATCATATAGATCATATTTGACTATAAAGCTTTTGAGGCTGAAATTATACCAAGCGCTGCAGGATGTAGACATTCAGGGATGCCAATGTTGTACAACATAAGAATCTCAGATCTGGCGGCCCATGTACCTCTCGGTGATGCCATAAGGCCCTGTCATTGGCTGACTGCATTGACTGCACAGTTCAGATCAAGCCCTAACTTGGCTCCAAACAAGCCCAGAACAAGCCACGCTTATGTGGGTCGGGGCGAGGCCCAATGACGACCTTGTGGTGCGTATACCGACGGAAAACCTACGGAGTACACAGTAACGGGTTGTTATTTATTTTAAAGTGTAAATAATGTGTTGAATACAACTGTTATTTTCACCAGGTCATAGTAAATCCAAGATACTCGAGGTGGCCATACTTTGTGCTTGGCCCCCTTAGTTGGCCCCCTAAAGCTGCTCAGAAATAACACAACATCCGACACTGGAATTGCTATTTTCAGAGACATAGCGAGTATATACCACCCCCCTCAACATCCTTTTATTTCTATCACAAGGCACGCGCCACAATGTCATTCCCCAGCAACCCCGCGACATTTATATAGCCATCTTGCAATAAAGGCGCATAGCTCTATTTAGCATTGCTGGTCTGTGGAAGAACGGGCTTCGCAGCGGGCGGACTGATCCAGAAAACGGGATAACGGCGTTGGATGTTGTTCAGAATTAGAGCCACCATCATAATCATAGTCGAAGAAAGTAACACAACTGGTAGATAGTACCAAGATAGTGCCCACACAGTTTCATCCACTGCCGGAAGGAGGGCCGTGGCACCGGCTGGAGGATGAGTTGTCTCAGTTATCTGCATAACAACAATGGCAACAGCGGATGAAAGCGAAGCGGCGAGCCAGCGTAGAGAGTGGAACCTTTCTTCGCTGGGCATCAGGCTGAAGAGTTTCGTAATGCAGATGCCGATCAGAGCGCTCAAAAAATGACCACCGAGCAGTGCGCGTGGTTGTGCTAGAGGGCTCTCAATAGCACCATATACGAGAACTGCCGATGCTCCCTACTTGTGGATGAGTATTTGAGAAAGACGCGTAGAAAAAAGGGAGACGCACATAAGAAGCAATGATTCCGGGCACGCCACGTTCAATGAAGTAGGAAGAGTAATTGAATATTCCTTGTACCACACATAGACCACAGAATGCAGCTATGAACGACCAGAAGTGAACGAGATATTTCGCGGGAGGCTTTGGTGCATTCTCACGATAGCCAAGCCAGTGGCTGACGGCCCGAGGGAGGCGAGCCAAGAACTCTTTCTCAGACAGCATTATTATTAGGGCTTTGAGGAATGAAAATGGTAAAGAATAAGAAATAAGAGTATGGCAGTGAGACCAAATGTCAAACAGAAAATGAACAAGGGGTGTACATATGTTTTGGACGGATTAAAAGGGCTATAACATCACCACAGGAGGGTAGAATTTCCTGGCAAACTCCTCGGGATAGGGATCTGCCTAGTAGATGGATCGGGATTTGGAACGGAATACATTGTTTTACCAAATCCCGGGAAATTACACGTATGTTTTATTCAAGAAATCTAGCCCGACGGTTAGTTCCGACTAATGCACGGGCGGCCCCTGTAATTACTTCCGCGGATCGAATTGGGGATATGCTAGGGACCCTCGTAGTCTTCTGGTAGCTAATATTTTAGCGCCTTGGCATGCAGCGATCGGCATTGCCGATCTATATCTTCTTCGCTCGCAAGAAAGCACGTGGAAAGTGAGGGCTTACGCATGTCTTACAGGATTCAATGCAACGTGCCCATCGTGTTTATGCTCAATTGGCTTCACGGATATGTCGATAAGAGTCACTGTGTATTGTTTTTATGTCCACTTGAACTGGCATAAAAGGGTCTTATGCTCCCCCCCTAAAACAACATCTGTAAAGTCTAGCTCACAGTCTCCGATACTATGCCTCTCTTACAAGTTTCCGACGTCCATGAAGACACACGCAGTTAGTGAGATCCTGCCCATATTTTGAACTACATTGACATATCGAGGTAGTCTTCGGCTTTGATCCATTGTTGTCTCCCGAGTATCTCCAGAGGCAAATTACAGCGGTAGGTCTATTTAATCACTTTGAGAAAGGGGGGGATTGCCGTCACTGACACACGGAAGTCCTCTTGTTCATTAGAAACCGTACGGTCCAGCCGAAAGCAGATCGTCGATATCCTTGAGCAGCGAGATGACCGCTTACTAGTGGTTGTTGGCCCTTGCTCAATTCACAACACACAAGAGGCGCTGGAATATGCTTCCCGATTGCATGAAGTTTCTAAAAGACTCTCTTCAACTCTCTGCATTGTAATGCGTGCTTATTTGGAGAAGCCTCGTACTACTGTCGGGTGGAAGGGTCTGATCAATGATCCTGACATTGACGGGTCCTACAACATTAACAAGGGACTCCACATCTCCCGTCAACTTTACTCCAGCCTGACTGATATGGGTGTCCCAATTGCCAGTGAGATGCTGGATACTATCTCGCCACAGTATCTTGCAGACTTCATTTCTCTTGGAGCGATTGGGGCGCGCACCACGGAATCCCAGTTACATCGAGAGCTGGCTTCTGGCCTCAGCTTTCCCATCGGGTATAAAAACGGGACATCCGGCAGTGTTGGCGTTGCCATCGATGCTATCCAGGCTTCCTCCAAACCTCACAGATTCTTGGGGGTCACCAAACAGGGTATAGCGGCCGTGACGCGCACCACTGGGAATGAACATGGATTCCTTATTCTTCGAGGCAGTAATGAGGGCCCGAATTATAGCAAAGAGCATATCGGGCGGGCGAAGCAGGCGCTGAAGCTGAAGGGCGAGCGGGAGAACATCATGGTGGATTGTTCGCATGGTAACTCGGAGAAAAAACATCGAAACCAAATAGTTGTTGCTACGAATGTGGCTGGGCAGATTGCAAGTGGAGAGACTGCAGTCGTTGGTGTGATGATCGAGAGCAATCTCAACGAGGGCAATCAAAAGGTACCTCCGCAAGGGGCGAGTGTGCTCCAGCCTGGAGTCAGTATCACTGATGCCTGCATTGATTGGGAAACAACTGTGGATGTTCTGCAGATGCTGGCCAATGCTGTCGAGTACAGACGGTTTGGGGCCGATACCTCAGTCATCGAGTGCACTGCAAAGGCCCCGATCCGTTTCGATAAGCAGGTGACGGAGATTGGTGCTGTCGAGTCGATTTGATTTTTATGCATTGTAAATCTTGAATATTTCGTTGTTTTCTTTGTTTTTTTTTTTTTAGTTCTCTCATCCAACGCTTAGCCCAGTGTCTTGCCAGAGTGCCAGACAAGGAGACAAGGAAAATTCACATTTTTTCGGCTCCCAAAATCACTACGAAGCTTTACATAAGCTTATATATAAGTCTTATTTATTTCTCA
Organism: Penicillium sclerotigenum; assembly: GCA_928213465.1. Classification (NCBI taxonomy): domain Eukaryota; kingdom Fungi; phylum Ascomycota; class Eurotiomycetes; order Eurotiales; family Aspergillaceae; genus Penicillium; species Penicillium sclerotigenum. The sequence continues at coordinate 41,914 of CAKMRK010000068.1, read as the reverse complement.
GAAATATCTCAATCTGCAGATAAAAGAAGATGTTGCCTAAGATCAATGTGTATTTTATCAACTGGTGAGACACTACCAGGCTGGTATGGAGTGACTCACTTAGAATATGTACACACAATTCACACTTGAAAGCATAGGCATACTGACAAGAATTAACCAAAGAAGTATTTGCCATGCGAATACATTTAAACCAAGTGTATTTGGTTTATGTGCTGGTAGGCTGGTAGGCTATCCATCGATAGCCTGTAGCCTACCGTTGGACAGTGTATTGATCTTCCTTCACGATGACGTCGGAAATCCTATAGGCTACACGGAATGAACTGTTCATGTGAACTGAGGTAGTACTACACTTTACTACCTGCTATCCGACCAGTCTCGATTATAAACCCCAGAGGAATTTCGCGTGGTCTTCGTCACCATAACCAGACAAATCCTCTTTCCAAACATTCCGCGAAAAGGGATTCGAATTCCAACATGCAGGAACCAACCTACGACCCCAGGTAAAGAAAGCAAAAAATCAGGCATCCTGTCGGAGATTAATTAAGCGAACAGCCGCCCGATGCCTTTGATAGAGATTGCCTACTCATACAAGCTGGTCGGCATTCCGAACAAGACTATGGTCAGCCTACGTGTTGAATTCCCACCGAACGGATCAACTCCCCCACATCGTCACGGTGGCGCGAACGTTAGCGCTTATGTCCTCAAAGGGACGCTCCTGAATAAAATGAATGAAGATCCTATGAAAGTCATCCAAGAGGGCGGAAGCTGGTTTGAAGCACCTGGGTGTCACCATCGCATTAGCGATAATGCTAGCAAGACCGAGCCGGCGACGCTCATTGCTACTATGGTAACGGATACTGAAGCATTTGAGAGGGATGGAATGGAGGCCCTTATCCAGATTGATGAGGAGTATCGGAAATGAGAATAGCCGGAGATTGTAGCTATTAATAGCATGCTATCAAAGCATAAATATAACCACGCAAGCAATCGGGGATTCAAAATCTGCAGGTATTCTATCATTCAAGTGTTAAGGCCCCGTGGGAGCTACTATAAAACAATAGAACCTATTTCAGTCATACTCCAGTGCCTCGCATCAAAACTGTCACATATTACTCCCTTTGATTCCGCCGTTCTAATATCACCTACTCGTAGTGAACTGTGTGAATAAACACTCTTGACAGAGGAAGCTAGCAGTCAACTATCCGGATGTATTCATCATTACGAGCTAGCTCTCCCTATTGCAACCTATGCAGGAAGAAGTTCCTCGAAGGGCACCTCCGAGAAAGCAAGATGTAAATCATTTCATTTGAGTTGTCTAGTTTGACTTCCTCTGATCTGTCAAATTCGAGAGTTCAATACACTCAGATCCTGATCGTGCCTCTTTCATTTTTTCCAGGTCCTCCAAGTGTTGTCTCAATGCAATGATCTCACGTTCCAACTCAACTGACGAAGCGAGTCGATATTTGAGCTTCAAAATCGCAGCTGAAATCAAAAGCAGTGCTAGAGAAGTGAGGTACGCCCACTGCCCAACCTGGCTCGGAGTCTCCTCTGACGGTCCATCATTGTAGATTTGGATCTCTATCCAAACTACAAAGGCAATGATGGTGAATGGACTGACTATCATGCTGAAGAGTATCCCGAAAAGAATCGCAGCGTCAACAAGCACATGGAGAAATGATTTGAGGAACCGACGGCTGAGTATGTGTCGCATTCGGTGCCAGACAGAGGTCCTGTTACTTGTCGGCCCTGGGTTTTCCTCATTGTCATACAGGTTGGTTGGTGACTCCATGGCACCACGAATCTCCTCTTTGAAGCTTTTCCAAATATTCATTCGTTCTTTCCAGATAACCATGACCTGTGCTGATGGGATCCGTGATCGATAAGGTAGGAACCGGTAAGTTAAGAGGAGGCAATTTAAAATCAGACAGAGAATGATAAGACTGTAGATGTATCGATGCGAGTAAATGACCTTTTTCCAGAAGCTATGGGAGGTGGCAACTTGGAAGTCTCCGTCTGCGGTGGTTGAATGCAATGAGCCTGGCTTTCGTAGAATTTGAGTTGAATTGAAACAGGGGTTGAAGCAGATATCTCCTAGTTGGTTCCATCGCGATATGTTCGAAAATGTATCCCACACACTGGCATTCCACGTGGAGGTTCTCCATGACGCTTGCCAACCGTCATTTGTTGTGTCGCTAAAGGGTGCGAGATCAGGAAAGCAAAACATGTACTGGGGTGGAATTTTGGGAACTTTCGCGGCATAGATGAGGGCACATATAGACCCAGCCATCATTAGGGCATGCCAAAGATAAAAGAGAAGGTTCCGCGCTCGATCGTGAGTTAGGATACGGGACCAGCATTGGAGGGGCAGAAAGACGAGATAACCAGTGACAACGATGGCAAGAACAGCATCCGAGTCAAGCTCAAGCGATGCGGGCGAGATCATAACATGGTCTGTTTGGGTGATTAAAGAAGGGAATGCTTTGTGTAGGCTGGAATTAGCGGACAAGTACGGAATAGTGACAGGTCCAGGGTCTTGGGGTGTTTGGTAACTAGAAACCATGATGAAGGCATGAATTGCCGCACTTCCTGCATATGCTGCCGCGGTTCCTAGGAATACATTCATGACCCATCCTGTCCATCGAGTGGCACAGGTTGCCAGCAGAAGCGCATAGAAGAGATATCGTGGACATGAGTTGTATATTGTACTGATTGGATAGTAACAGAGAGTCTCCTGGGCAATAAACAAGGGAGAATCCGTGTGCTGGTCCATTGGAGAGATGAATGAGTGTGGAGAGAGTTGAAGTCCATTCTCTGGTTTCTCTTTTGTTTTCCCTCAGGCTGCCATTTTTTTTATGTGAGTTTGCACGGGTTGGCTGAAGTTGACGTCACACATTTTCCAAACCTCATCTCAGCATCTTCCACTTCCACTTCCATTTTGATTTTGATTTTGATTTCCTTTGAATATGGAGGAAATGGAAAATAATTAAGACATCTGGCAATTCTACCATGAACAATAATTTCTAGTAAAGAATTACAGAAAATTTGGTGGCGAGGGGACTAATTATATACTTCTACACGGAGTAGAAATAGTCTGAGTGGCAGGTCAATCTATGCCAGGATATAAACATAGGTAGGTAAAAATAAAACAATCATTCTATGTATTTTAAACCTATCACGCCTTTCAATGACATATATTCATTCAAAATTTACCAATTCGAACCCCTGTGTACCGATGCTCCAAGTAGAGATATGACCATGACCAATCCAATCATTCATTGCTTCCTGTCGTGAATCTCATCCACAACAAACATTAGAAGTCTCGCAATGGGACCACCACGACGCTTTGATCTTTGGGCTCGTCTCTTTTCACGTGTTTGTCCCTGAAGATGGCTACTCTCCAGTTCCACTGCATCTCCTTCTCTGCTGGAGACACTGGGTTGCTGCGTATACCCTGCGGTGGGTCGTACTTGAAGTGTAAGACCGATGCCTAGGCAGACAAGGACCACCACCATCTCTTCTAGGACAGACATCACAAGTTGAATTGTAACATTTCCTAACACCATATTGAACTCAGTCTTCCGGCCAAAGGCATAGATGTAAGAGTAGATCAATCGCACGAGTATCAAGGGGAGAGAGACTCCTACTGCCAGGAGCAGGCGATGTTCTCCATCCTCAATACTTTGTGTGCGTTGCAAAACCAGGAGGAACAGTCCGCACAATGCAATCCAGACAACAAGGTAGAGGATCAGCCCAACCTTCGACTCGATGGTAACAAGGCTATTGGCAATATTGGAGTTCGTAGTCGCACCGACGATGCTCAGAATGACGGCGACTAGTGCAAATGTGCCAATAACTCGGAATATAATCGGAGGGAGGGGGTTGGCGGTCTTTCGCATAATAGAGTCATTCCTAAGTAATGTCATTAGTTGCATATCACCAAGTTAATCGCGAGGAAAGGTCCTGCTCACGCTCGTGATAAAAGACCCATGCAAGCCAAGAGTAAGGGTGACAGTCCAAGTGAAGTACAAACAGCCCATGTAATGTATAGATTGACATTGGAAGGATAGTGAATCGTGGCCAAATAGCATGCTGAACCAATAATACGGGCAAGACAAAAGAGGATAAAAAACAACCAGCCCGAGCTCTTGTTGAAACCATGGTGGAATGCCATCCACAGAGCAAGGAAGAGGGTTGGAGAGTAGAAGATGATCTCTAGAATCGAGATGCCATGCCGATAATCAATAGCCATGATCGCAAGTAAGAATGAACGAAGAGTGCTGAAATCAAGAGGAAAACAGGAAACGGATTGATGATTGTATTACCCTCGATCCATAGGGTCCCTGTCTGCTATTTAACTCCTCAACACCATCTCAGCTCGCTGAGTTTTCCCATTTATGTTCATTCATAAGGCAGTCCAATGAATTTCGATATCATAGACACCCGCCCTATGCGAATAGAGTAAGAGTTGCGGATAGAGATGCGGATACTCCACTCGAGTAGGTCATTGGCCAATCACATCCTCCCAAGTGCATCCTGCATACCGGATTCGGCCTTAGTGCATCGGGTAGCTCTGCTTAAGCTTCCTGGCTGAGCCTCTTGTCAATGCCACAAACCCACTGCTTAGCGAATATTGACAATCTGACTGTATTCTCCATGCGGCTGTAAAAATCTCACCACAAAAGGATCCCAATATGGTGTTTTGGGGGGGGGATTTTCTTGGCGGAGGCTTTTTCTCATGCATCCTCGCTGTCGCTTGTCATCATGAGTATATATAGCTTGTTCAAGTGTGCCGTTCAGGGGTAAATGTAAAGGGAGGCATGATATCGTTGACAGCTGATGTAATATATCCACAGATAATGGCACTTCCAGTTGAACTGAATATTATCGTCGAGATCATTGGGGTGAGATTCTGGCGGTCATAGAATTTTTAGCATGGGAACATTTTAGCATTGTGGGTCAACCCCATATGTTAGTTTTAGACTTCCCGGTGCTCTCGCAGGAACTTTAGGTTCAGACGTGGTATGTCTTTCCCACATTGTGAGCAGTGTAGTTATATAGGAATGATCTTATTAAAATGGCGACAGCCTCAATGCCGGTGGAAAGATGGTTCCTAGTATAATCAACGTGAAAGATGAAAATCTGTATGAATCCCAAATCCGTTTATAATGTCCGAATATTGACGAAAAGAGAAGTTCATATGGTGAATCAATACGAAAGAGTTGTGTGGTATTTGAAAATCAGTCTGCACTTATCGGGCCCAAAACAGTTGGCAAACGCTTGGTCAACAAGTTTCGCACAGCAAGACACATTGATTGGAAGGCTAAAGTCCACTCGAAACATATGATAGCTAGCATGTTTTCACATGGCTTTGCTGCATGTTGATATCGGCGAAATATTCACAATATTGAAGCTGTACACCTTTCCTGTTTAGGCAATTTTTGTGAGAGATAGATGGTTGTGATGGACCGTGCACTGTACGAGCACCATGGCTCATCTACCCTGTAAAATTAACTTTTTATATAGCCGTGAAATGAAGGGACTAGATGATTAAATATGTGTTCATTCATAATTAATTCCCATGTAATCCAGTATCTAGTTCTCCTTTTTACTTCTACCGATATACTCTTTGGAAGCCTTCCAAATACCCCTCGCACCGATCGCAATATCCTGGCGTCCGTCATAAAGTGGGAAAATGACGACCGCACCGAAGGCAGCGAACTGCCAAATTATGGCCACAACTACCCACCCTGCGAAGAATGATTTTGTGAAGATGTAATCGCGATACAGTGGAAGAGGCCAAGCAACGAACGTGACCAGCACGATAGCCCCGAACATGTACCAAGCGATCTTGAGCCATCTGTATAACTCTTTCAACGTTGCATCGTCGAATGGGTGTTGCACATCATCAAGGCTGATTTCCACGGAAGATGGTGACGAAGTTTCCTTTGCAGGATTCTTTTCGCTGATCTCGCCAATCTTCTCTGGGTCGTTATTGATGCTTTCCGGTTGACTATCGACAACTGGTCTGACAGATCCATTCGCACCCTTTGCATCACTTGTGTGGACTTCCTCATTGCTCTGGTTCAATGTGCTTGTATCTGAGGGCGACTGAATTCCTGCTTGATCTGCGACCTCAATTCGAAGGAAGATCCTCCAGTCGAACTTGTAAGGCTTGTAGAGTGACAGGATAACGGAATAGAGAGCCGGCGTAAAGAAGGAAGCAATGGCTGCGTATAGTGCTGGATATGGATTTGAAGTGGTAGTGATGTTGATATGGCCGTACATATATTTAGTTGTTGCCAACCAGACAGCCAGACCTGTAAAGAAGCCAAGTAGGGGAGAGATAATTGCAGCTATCCTGGTCTGTCGAGACCAGAACAAAGTTAGAATCATAGGGATGATTCCTGGGCATGAGATGATAGGTCTCAGATACCCGATCCATGTCATGTTTGCTCCTCCATAGTTAAGAGCGATGGAAATGCCGGTGATAAAGACGCCGTGGATAATCACAGTCAAGTGGCTCACTCCCACAATTTGCTTGTCAGTAGCTTTTGGGTTGAGGTATGTCTTGTAGATATCATAAGACAAGATGCTACTGACAGCAATCATTGAGGAAGAAACGGTACTCGTCAGAGCCATGAACAAAAGGAAGAAGAATCCAATGATTCCTTTGTCTCCAATGAGTGCTTTGATGGTGTATGGCATCACCATGCCCGAGCTGACTTCAGTGGCAGTAAGCAGACCGGGGTAGGTCGGAAAGATTGGTGTATTGTGAATTGCCCTCGTTGCCAAACCGATAACTGTGCCCAGACCCCAGGGGATACCGAACACAGCCAAAGCAGCGATATTGTATCCTGGGACTGTTGCCTTGACCTCTGTCGCAAAGGACTTTTGCCAAAATGCAGTATCCTGCCAATAGCATTAGCTTTGTGAAAACATAGTTTTTTGACTCTCGATAGTCCTTTTCGAGACCTTTCAAAGATCGCTCGGTGTAATTGACTTACCATAACGACAAGTGCTAGATTTCCAAACTTGAGAGTCAAACTCCAAATAATTGCGTCCTTGGACTTGAATGTAAGAAGTGAACCTTGATAGTTGTTGTGGATGTAATTATCCGCAGCTGTTGCAATAATTTTATCATACAAACCACCCAATCCACCGACCGCCGAGTTTGTTAAAACAGCGATCGTGAAATAGATGATGAGAATGAGTGCAATCGCCGTATGCAAGAAGTCCGTCAAGAATGTGGCCTTCAAGCCACCCACAGCAGTATAGAGGACAACTATAAAGAGTTTAGCTCCTGATACTCGAGATATTTTCCGAAGAAAAATGAGACGAACCTCCAAGGGGAACGAGAATAGTTGCTGCTACATAGTGCATCCCAGAAACACCATGAATGAGCTGGGAGCCGGTCATAATCATCGAAGCACAACCGAAGACATTGTTGACGAGGTTGAGCACGATGAACACGAGATGTCCAATATTGCCATAGCGCATTCGAACGACTTCAAGCGATGTGTGAGCATAAGGGACTCGAATCTTGGCCATAACACCGAGTGCTGCCATTAATGCAATTTGGAAGCATAGACCAGATCCCCACCACTATGGCCCTGTCAGTCGTGTAAAACCATTTGAGAGTTTAAGGAAACATACCAGAGGCAATGCAATACCGTACCTATATGTCATAGCTGCGCACAATACTGTCTCGTTGATCCACATCCAGGAACTAAAGACTGCAGATGCACACAATCCTCTCCCTACGGAGCGATTGGCGACCATGAACATTTCCGATTTTCCTGAATCTTCAGAAAGATACGCTTTCTGCACCTTCACAGCAATCAAAATGACTCCACAGAACAACACGCTGAGACCAATGAGAAGGCCATAGGCCGCCCCCTGGGGGATCAAGGCCAGCTTGGACGTATCTACCGCGTTCGACATATCTGGGCAAAGTAAAGCCAAGTTCAAAGGCGCAGGGCCGAGAAATATTTATTGTCTGCAATGTTCATCATATCTTCAATGCCAAGCCTGATCATGGTAGATATGTAGCCAATCAGTGTTCTCCGAAGAATTGCAGCGCAAACAGAGTTGCCATGTGGGCGATATATCTCACGTCGTCCATATCCGCAATTGCGTTATGCGGAACAAGTGGAATAGACGCGACTAAATTTCTAGACACATGGTTATTGGAAGATCGAAATAAAGCCAATAAACTCAACATGGGTGATTGGGTGATAGCAGAAGATATGTGATTGTGAGGGGATTGCGGTTGGGATTGCGTGCCTCAATTCCCGGATGGCGATAAAATGACTTGGAATCGCGAACGACAAGGGTCATGGCGTACCCCCACACAAGAGTCTAATTTATCGGCCGATATGGGATTCAAAATATTTATCGTAAATGTCGAATATCGAATGTTGATTATGTCGATTACGAATGGAAGATAAACCTCCAACGACACTGGTGCGATGGTGACAGCGGTTACAGTGTACTTCTGCCCGCCGTGTATACAAAGCGATTCTCGTCGCTCAAGAATTAGTGCTTAAATCCCAGTTCCTGTTTGAATTCACTGCAGATCCAAAGTATTCCAGTTCAAAATGGGTGATACCACACCAACCTCCAGCAAAAAGCAGATCATTCTCAATGCGTTCGTCATGAATACCCCGGGCCATTTGGCCCCGGGGCTATGGAAGCACCCCAGAAACAGGACCGACCAGTACAAGACACTCTCATTCTGGACAGAGCTAGCTCAGTTGCTTGACAAAGCGGGTTTCCATGCGATGTTCATTGCGGACACTCTGGGCGCGTACGATGTGTACAAGGGCCCTGGCAATGTTGTGCCCGCGTTGGCATCCGGCGCACAGTTTCCCGTCAACGACCCATTATACCTAGTTCCAGCCATGTCTGCAGTCACAAAGAACCTGATTTTTGGTGTAACTGCCAGCGTGACATATGAAAAACCGTACGCACTCGCCCGCCGGCTCTCTACCGTGGACCATCTCAGCCAGGGTCGTGTCGCATGGAATATTGTGACGTCGTATCTGGACAGCGCAGCCCGAAACCACGGGTTGGATGAGCAGATTCCTCATGACGAGCGATACGCAAGAGCAGATGAATATCTCGAGGTCCTCTACAAGCTCTGGGAAGGAAGTTTCCGAGACGACGCCGTGCTCGCCGACCGACAACTTGGAACATACATTGCTAGTAATGGCGTGAGAGAGATAAACCACAAAGGGAAATACTTTAGTGTCCCTGGGCCTCATTTCTGCGAGCCGTCGCCACAGCGTACGCCATTCCTGTTTCAAGCTGGTGTTTCCGAGGCTGGTGGTCAATTCGGTGGGAAGCACGGCGAGGCGATCTTCATCGGTGGTCAAACCCCCGAGGGTACTCGGTTGACGGTGGATAATATACGGGATGTTGCCAAACAGCAAGGCCGTGATCCCAATCATATCAAGGTCATTGTGGGTATCAACGTGATTGTCGCTGCGACAGATGAAGAAGCAAAGGCAAAACGAGAGGAATATCTCCAATATGCCGATGACGAAGGTGCACTAGCTCTGTTTGGTGGATGGACCGGAATAGACCTATCAAGTTATGCTGATGATGAGGATTTCCGGTTCAGCGACTCGCTGCGGGTCCAGTCCATTGTTCGGAGATGGTCTGCTACCGTGCCGGGTACGGATAGCTTGCCATGGACTAAACGAAGGATCGTAGAGTACATCAGTGTTGGTGGGCTACAGGCTAAGGTTATTGGCAGTCCAACGACTGTTGCAGATGAGTTGGAAAAATGGGTGGAGATCTCCGACGTGGATGGTTTCAATCTTGCCCATATTGTGAATCCAGGCACTTTCGAAGATATCATTGAGTTCTTATTGCCTGAACTGCGACGGAGAGGCCTGTTCCGACAGGAAATTGAGAAAGAAGGTGCCACAGCCCGCGAAGTGTTTATTGGATCGCAGCGTTTGCCAGAGGATCATCCTGGAAGCAAGTACAAATGGCGAACAGGGGAGACAATCCCTCAGTATCAGACTAAACAGAATTAGGTATAGCCATTCTTGTTCCATTTTCATGCACGGAGTACAATTTGTCTAGTCATTACATCCCTGCAAGCGCCGGGGAAAAGCTCAATCATATCCGAGGCACCCCGAGGCATTACAAATCAATCCAATATACCTAGGTATAAATATCACCTTGATTTCTTTCGTTTCCACCATCAAGTCTCAAAGTTCAAAATGAAAGAAGCCATTATCGACAAGACCGTTTCGGTCATCATCCGCGATGTTGACATCCCGACTCCTGAGCCTGGCCAGGTCCTCATCCAGGTAGTGGTGTCGGGTACCAACCCTAAGGACTGGAAGCGCGCCAAATGGCAACCAGACAATGAGATTAACCAGGGAGACGATATCGCAGGATATGTAGAGGCAGTGGGAGAAGGAGTCCAGAACTTTCGCAAGGGAGACAAAGTGGCCGCCTTCCACCAGATGGGCAGCCCGCATGGAAGTTATGGCGAATACGCCATTGCATGGGAATACACGACCTTCCATGTCCCTGAAAAGACCAGCTTTGAAGGTGCGTACACCCGTGTACTAATAGCCACAGATGCAGCTAACATATTGACTAGAGGCTGCTACTATCCCTCTTGCTGCGATGACTGCTGCATTGGGCCTATATCAAGAACTAAAACTGCCTCTGCCCTGGGCTCCCGCTCATGAACCCACTCCGTTGGTCGTGTACGGTGGTGCCTCGGCGGTTGGTGCATTTGCGATCAAGTTCGCTCAACTGTCGAACATCCACCCTATCATCGCTGTCGCAGGAAAGGGCGCTCCCTTCGTCGAGACGTTGATCAGCAGGGAAAAGGGAGACACGATCATTGATTATCGTGAAGGTGATGACGCCGTCTACTCGGGAATTAAGGCTGCTGGCAAGGAGACACCCATTCATTATGCCTACGATGCTGTGAGCCAGAATGGAAGCTATGTGACCCTTGGTGCTGCTCTCGACGCACCTGGAAAGATCACTGTCATTCTAGGCGTGGAAGCTGATAAGGTGAAGGAGCAAATTAGTATCCATCGGACTATGGTGGGGACTGTTCATAAGCCCCCTACTGAGGGCCAGGCTCTTGGTGATAAGGAATTCGCGGCTGCTTTCTTCCAATTTATTGGTCGCGGTCTGACACAGGGCTGGTTCTCGGGCCACCCATATGAAGTGAGAAAAGGTGGACTGGGAGGTCTCGAGGGCGCATTGAAAGATCTGGAGGCTGGCAAGGCATCTGCAGTGAAGTATGTCGTTAGGATTGCCGAGACTGAGGGTGTCTAGCAGTAGTTTTATCCGAGAAAACGATCGCAAGTTTAATGTCATGACGATTGATGCTACGAGATGTATGCCAAGCCAGATCGGGATGTATAGATCGGGATACATAGATTGAGATCGAAATGACATCACCGATAAATTTTCAAAGTCGCACGGATGTACTCCCTCGTTCCCAATTATCAATCCCCAAGACCTTCTCCTTTCGTAATGGCAAAGCGCACGCTTGACGCATTCTTCAAACCATCAAGCACCCCTCCAAAGCGCCCCAAACCCGAACCCATCGAATCCAACGCAATCTCAACCCCAGAGCCAAACAATATCCCAATCGAAGACACCAAACCCCCAAGCCAACACCCAAGCTACCCAATCCCAATCGCGCAACTCCCCTCACACATTGAGGTAGGTCTAGCACACGGAACACCAGCAACCGCACCGCGCAAAATCAACAACCAACCACACCTCGACCTCCTCCACTTCCAGCCATACATCCCCCGCCCAACAGCCAATGAGCTATTCAAATTCCTCCGTCGCGAACTCCCCTTCTACCGCGTGCAATACACAGCACGACGCGGCGCCATCGAAACGCAAGTCAACACACCACGATGGACAACAGTCTTCGGAGTCGATGAGACATCGACGTTCGTCCAAGAACAAGAGAACAACCCCAACAGCCTTGTTCTACTAGAAACCAAGACCAAGACTCCAACACCGAAAACAAAATACCAGTGCACCCCGCGCCCGATCCCAGCTTGTCTCGATCTCCTACGGAGACAAGTGGAAGCAACGAATGCAACCAAAACCGCAGATAATAAAAGCTCCGGGTACAATTTCTGCCTGGTGAATTACTACGGCAGCGGCGAGGACAGTATCGCATTCCATTCCGATGACGAGCGCTTCCTCGGACCCGATCCGAATATCGCCTCGCTGTCGCTGGGCGGCGAGCGGGATTTTCTAATGAAGCATAAGCCTTTCGTGCCCGGAGGGATTGGAAACCAGATGGCGGGTAGATGCGTGCCCGGTGCGGCACCAGCAATCTCCGGGGTGGGTGGTACCAGTGCGACGCGGGCGAATTGTACGGTTTCGAGTGGGGCATCGAATACGAATACGGTTTCTTCTGGGTTCAGGTCTGCTGCTACGGTGCCACTGCAGCAGATTAAGCTGAGTCTTGAGTCAGGCGATATGATTGTTATGCGCGGGGCGACGCAGTCGAATTGGTTGCATAGTATTCCTAAACGGAAGGGGAAGGCTGGGGAAGCGACGAGGGGACGGATTAACATTACCTTTCGGCGGGCTGTTGTTCCTGGCGGGACGAATAATTATTATCATTATAATGTTGGCAATGGGGGGATGTATCGGTGGGATGGGGTAGCAAGGGAGATGGTTCTGCAGGATAGGAAGCTATAGCTACGCGGTAGCTACCCGGTGTATAATTGGACAAGAATAAGATTAGAGTGAAATAAAATATACATAGGTGCCGTAGCACGAAAAGAATGTCTCATTCAAGTGAGTTGGGTGTGCAACTCGAGGTGAGACGGATGATATCTGTGATAGCCATGTCGGCACATTTCAGTCTTTGTACATTTGCTTCTGACAGATAAAAAAAATGGACATTGAAGCAAGTCATCATATGGCATTGGCACTGCGTCTTCCCAGTAACCATGGTATTTCTCCCCGAGGGAGTTCCGGCAAGTGCCGGGTAAAAAGGAAACGTATTCTGGTTGGAATAAAAGAGCTATTGGCCCTTGTATGTAGGCATAAGAAGAAGGACTTGAAATGATCAGTAGTTAAAGATGACTTCTTCGCCGTAGACATCCGCGTAGCATTGGAACAAATCTGGGCAGCTAAAATCAAACATGTTAGTGGGGAAAATGATACGATTGCTGGGCTACTCTTACAAGACAGGATCCTTGCCGAAAATGATGTGCCATGAGTACTCCATAATGTTAGAAGTAGCCTCATCCGGCAGATCATTGTTCATTACCCAGTCGTACATGCGCTGGTAATCGGTATGGGGGCGCTGGAGAATCTGCTCTCGAGAAACGGCAAACTGGGAGCAGCACGGGGCGGCGACTTCGCGGGGCACCGGCTCACCGGGGAATAGCTCTTTCCAGGCAGCAGCATAGTGTGCCTCGCCTTGACTTTCGGGATTCGGAGGTTGACGGAATGGTTGGATAGCGGAGGGGCATCCTGGGCTCAATTGGCAACGCAAGTTGACAAAGCCTGCCTGTTGAACGAATTCTTTCTGCAATGCGCGCACCGAATCCACGTTGCTATACTCCATGGTGTCGATGTGCCAGCCGGCGATTACACCGTCGCGGTGGCTGTGCAGGAAGACCACAATGTCCGGAAGGTCGTTGTAGTGATCGATCAGGTATTGGAGATAGGGGAGTGCTTCGCGGCCCTTGTTCTTCGGAGTGTGCGTCGGGGCATTGGTATCGTCGACAGTGTAAATGATGCTGCGCCATCTGGAGAATGATCAATTAGGCTGTCTTCTTCTGGGAAGATAATCGAGTATCACTCACTCCGCCAGTTCGGCTCCAACCCAAGCGGTGTCTTCCTCCTTGCGCTTGGCCATTACAATGACACCCTGGTTGGGAACCACAATCTCGGTAGTCTGATATACCAAAGCGGGTTTATTATCCGACGCAACTCGCCATTTCCGTTGCGATTCTGTATCAGATTTGGGTTTGGGTCTGAGGGATGTACGAAAGGAGCCGGTATCGAAGTGCCATATATCCTGAAGTGATTCACCTTTGCTCTTCAGACTGCGACTGACCAGGATGAGAGTTAGGATAATTAGTGCGGCAGCGGCACTAACACGGATTGACAACCTCATCGCATAACGTGGTTGTCGGAATCGAGGGAGATGGTATAGGGGGAGCGGGGGAGGTGAGAGGAGAGAGATGAGTAGAGGCCAGTGTCTCAGAACACGCAATCCTAGGAAAGTAATAAGCACCGACCTATGTGCAGGGTGGGATCAAACTAACTCGCGTACTCTGAACGCGAGATGACGAAAGTGCCGAATCAATAAAGTATGGAGTCCTTCTCGAAGGAATGGAATTGAGATAGGTAACAAGAGGAGCTCCCAGAAGACAAATGGTAAAAGAAAAGAACGAAAAAGTAAAAAACCAGGGAAAAGGGAAGATGGCGCTTTCCTCATTTGGGAGAGGGGGCTGCTTTCCCGCCCCAGTGTTTTTCTGGTTCTGATCCATTTTCGGGCATTTAGGGGATTTTGATTGGAGAAATGGAAAGGCTCTCGGCTTATCTACTTGGACTTTAATTTTATTTTTCATTTTATTTCAATTTTATTTCAATTTTATTTTATTTTTTATTTTGTTTTAGTTCCGATTATTTGACTGATTTGACTGATTTTACTTGTTTGACTTGTTTCAGGGGTACATACCCCGTAAATGCTTACTCGACGGTGGTGCAAGCTTAGACCCTTAAATATCAACCTAATCCAGCTGTAGGTACAACATATATTCCTGAAACCCATTTCTCGTTTCTCGATTAAATCATTAAATCCTACACTATACATGACACACATCCTATGCAAGGGGATACCTCCCCGTGTTTTAACTAATTGTAGATCATTTTTTCTAAGTCCGATATACTCCAAGGCCAAAAGGATAAAAATGGGTATGACCAACGCCAAATACTAAGACATCAACCCGAAAATAAACCAAAGACAACCCCACGCTACCAAATATCCAAGACATCAGCCACGTACCTGCAAAATATTCACAATATTCACATCAAAATACTCCGAATCAGGCGCAACCCGACCAACCACACACCGCATCCTAGGCAATATAGCTAACGTCCCCTTCGCAACCCTGCAATGGTGTTCCGCGAGATGTGCCATAAAGATATCTAGATTTCCATAAATCTGCGTCGACCCCTGTGCCATCACGCAGCAAAAGACACAGCAAAACGTGCCGCGTGGAGAATTAGGAGCGAAATACGAGCCCGGATCTCGCTTACGAGGCACGTGTGATTTTGCCAAGAACACGAATCGATAACGAATACCGCTGGCTTTGTGCGTACGCACGCTTCCCTCGAATTGTGGGTTGTGACTGGAACTGTTAGGGGCCATGGGCGCTTCAAACGCGCACTTCCTGCACCGCACCCATGACTGTCGCGTGTAATATCCCGTTCCAGACTCGGAGTATATTCTGAATCCTCGGAACCCGGCGTGCACTTTCCACGCGCCTTTGCAGAAGCTTAGGTAATTGTTCGTTTTGCTAGGTAGCCAAAGAAGAAGTCGGATTGCTTGGGTTGGTCGGTCGGTACTGCTTCGGGTAGAGGGGTTTGACGGGGAGTCCGTGGAGGCGGTTGAGGTTGCGGAGAGAGAATACTGGCGGGGTTGCTTACATATGGGCATTGGCGACAGGTGGTTCTCTTCTTTTATCGGAGCATAACTGATGGCGTCTTCGGAGTCGGAGTCTGTAAGGCTTTCCTGTTTCCACGGGTTCCCCACCAAGACATCGTGGGGTATCGAGCTTAATCGTGTCTTGGGTATGCGCGGCGTGGCTGGTCTAACATCTAATTCCGGAATCGACTCTGACGCCGATGGTGACACTGCATTGCATGATCTGCTTTGTGGGGGGTACGCGGGCTCTGGCACTGACGATGGAAACGACGATGTACTCCCGCGACCTGGTAGGGGATGGAACAAATCGCTCATACTACTCACAACTGAGCCAACGTCTGACGGCCGCCTGCAAGCTTTTGGACTCAAAGCCCCATGCTTTCTCGATATCCCCAGTGTGTCCGTTAGTGAGGCGCAGACCACCTCCGGTAAGATCTGGCCTGGTAAATAACTGGCTGATGAGACGGGATATCCGCCGGGGAAGTACCCCATCTCCGCCATGTTGGATTGCCAGTATCTTTCCGGACCATTAGGGGAATAATTACGGCCATACAAATTCATCATGTGATAGTTTGGATCGATAGACATCGGAAAAGACGGTGGCACAGGCGACGGCCTCGAGACACGGAGACGCTCGTACAAATCTCCCAAAATGACGAAGGTGCGAATGCGGCCCTGATTGGACTCTATCTGCAACGCCATCAGATCCGGACTGGTCCCCTGCTCCTGCGCCCCGCGGAGGTGTCTCAGCAACGCCCCCTGTAGTTTGGTGATGATACCTTTCATATGCTCGCGAGCGATCGAGTCACCGTGCTCGTATGGCTTGCCAAGCTCTTGATGGTGCCAATCAAACTGATATTGAATATCAGTCCGGCCACGTACGAGCGACCGTTCTAGTTCCCGATGGACTGGCATTCGTGATATTTCTTCCTAATGGCAGTAAACAAATTCGCTCCATCACTATAGGTGGAGACGACTGTTTACCGATTTGGGTAGGTTACTCCCATCTATTGAGAATAGGAGAGGTAATGATCTTACTGGCCGCCACGCAAGCCACAACCGCGATCACCTCCACCCCCGACATGGTGGGTGAGATGGGATTTGGGATATATGTGGGAGGTTGAATACAAGTACTGTCGTCCATTTTAGGAGGGTAGAGTAGTAAAAGGACAGTCTGAGATTTTTGATATCAAACAAAAAGCTTTGGGAAGATAAGAAAGGAAAGAAGAATTGCCCAGCAAAGGGACGCAGTTTCTTGGCCCAGAGGTAGCCAAGAGGTGTGACGCAGGCATGGACCCGATTGAAATCGGCAGGTCCTTTCTGATAGCAAAAGCACAGTCCACCCGGGCAGTTTGCTTCGATTAGCGCTATGACTCTCTGGCCAATGGGAAATGAAATTCTCCGTATAAATGAAATGAGGCGGTTCCTTGGAGGCGAGCGACCCCAATCTGGTATTATCACCCGGGTGAACTGTATAATATCGTTGCCTATTGGTGATATGGTGAAAACATGAAAGAGGTACGGAGTACTTATAGAAACATAAACATAGTGTAAATCAGTGGAACATCTACGATCATTGGATCCACTGTCTCCACAACCGATGGCTAAAGACGATCCTTTCAAGTGATCTAGGCTGAATGCATGTGGCGTATAATATCCTTTCTTAACAAATGAACAGTACCTTCATTCATGCATAGCTGACCAAAAAAAGAAGCAAAACTAGGCAAGGCCGCCTAAACAACCCAAAGCCCTAACTACACCATTCTAATCCGTACATCCATAGATAACCAGAATAAGCAAACAAAAGTACAAAACCAACGCTAGCTCAAATGCAAAAAGAGGAAAAAGTAAAAGAACCCAAGACCCCATCCAAATGTTCAACAACAACGACCCTTATTGCGCGACGCACGCATAACCCGCTCGTCCTCAGTACCATCAACATTAACACCGGGTGCCCCCAATCCCATCCAACTCCTCCTGTTATCACCATGACCGAGCCGGAAACTCCCCGTGCCCTCTACAACCCCGGAATTAAAAGGCCCAACGACCCCGTTTGCCATGGGCGTACCAGCAATCGACATAGCCAGCTCGGTATCTCTCCGATTGCGCTGTTCAACCAGCTTGCGTGTGATAACGCGGAAAACCTCATCGATTCCCTCGCCATCCCGCGCGCTGATCTCATGACAGCAATCCCACCCAATCTCCTGGCCCCAGAATGCTGAACTGCGCTTTGAGTCCGGACTCTGCAGCGCTGCAGCGCTGGCGCTAGCGTTCGATGTACTACCACCACTTCCTCCAAAGACAGATGTTCCAAAGCCTAGCCCACCCATGCCTGCTGTTGCGGTTGGTGGTGGGGTGGAAGCTTGGGTTGGGTAGAGTTGTTCGGCGACGTAGGCGATTGTGCGCTC
This sequence comes from Penicillium sclerotigenum, assembly GCA_928213465.1. Taxonomy (NCBI): domain Eukaryota; kingdom Fungi; phylum Ascomycota; class Eurotiomycetes; order Eurotiales; family Aspergillaceae; genus Penicillium; species Penicillium sclerotigenum. The sequence continues at coordinate 23,824 of CAKMRK010000068.1, read as the reverse complement.
GAAGGGGACGCGGCGGCGGGAGGGGTCGTCAGCGACAATGTCAGACTTTGTCCCTACGACATGGATAATGAGGGAGTCTGTGCCATCGTCGCTGGGTGTAATGTTTTTACGGAGTTCACGTAGCCAACCGGCCATTTCTTGGAAGCTGTTTTGGTCGGTGATCTGTGTAGCCAGTTAGCGTTGGTTTTGAGGTAAGAATTTATTATGCTGTAGATTGCGCATGTATAGGCCAAAAAATTACAAGTGCTGGGAAGAAGAATGAGGGGAAATGGTGTGGAAATGGATGCACTGACATCATAGCACAGGAGCACTGCTTGCGCTCCTCTATAATAAAGTCTCGACATGCTGCGAAACCTCTCCTGTCCAGCTGTGTCCCATATCTGCAATCTGACTATTGTGTCGGAGGTGGAATCGAGGACGCGCTTTGTCACGAACGACGCGCCGATGGTTGAAGCCGCTGCGGGGTTGAAGGTGTTTTTACAGTATCTCTCCACGAGCGCAGTCTTTCCCACCCCTGGTTGTGATTTAAGGTTAGTATATTGCTTAGTCGAGTTTCCAATCATGAGTACATAGATTAGAAACTGGGCTCTCCACAGACATACCCTGTGCTCCAAGCACAACGATCTTAGCTTCAAGGCTTGAACCCATGTTTCCCCGAGGTTGAGGAAGCGGGGATCAAGTTTTGGTATTCGCATGATATATCAACAGCAGCCAAATTCCTTGAACTGACGCAAAACAAAGCAATCAGATCAAAGGGATATTTGAAAGAAAAATGAAAGAAAAGAAAAGCTGGGGATGTTCCGGGCGGTATCAGCCGATGGCTGCTTTCTTGTTCCTGAGGTCACCTGCACGTGTCTTGGATAGCAAAGATACTGAGAAACAAAAAGGAGGAAAGGGTTCAACTTCTATAAACCCAACTTAATTTATCTTCCATGCAGTTGGTTGATAACCTGATATTTAAGACACGTGTATAGGCGTACAAAGAGCTACATCAAATTCTAAACCAGAACCCTGCTAATTAATATTTTACAGGGTCTATTGATTGGTCTGTTGATTGGTCTGCTCTTAGGGTAATTATACCCGTGATTATGCCTGTGATTATAGTTTTGATTGCGAGGACTATGAATGGTTCCCTTGCTCTAGGATCTATCAGCCTCATGCAAGGCAGCACCCGCATGAGTCACTATTAAACCGGAGCGGCAGGTCGGACGTTATCACATGTAAGGAGAAGAGTAATTATGAGATGTGTTCGTTCTCTATACTAGTATTATGCAGGGCGCATGTACACCAAGCTGAGAATTCCCATGCCCGACCGAACCATTTTCACAAGTCATTATCAAAAAGAAAAAGCAATGACACTGCACTTTCAAATGCAGACAGGATCATCCGACATCAGGGCCAGGGTGTCATCCTCCAGGCCAGAAACAATGGGTATATAATGTCAAAAGAAATACGAAAATATAAAAAATAGGGAAAAATGCAAATCTGGCATTTACCCGTCCATTACAGAGGCAACAGCATATCCATAACGGTGAGAAATGGTAGCGCACAGCGCTGTCACACCGACGACTTGAAACACAACCACTTAGCGGAGCTCATATAAAGCCTAGCTCTTATGAGAGGTCCTTAGAGTTTTCAGTCTCCTCGTGGAGTCCCTTGCCATCGCTGGAGGTGCTGCGAGGGGAGCCCTTCTCACCGGCGTTCTCCATATCGCCCTGGCGGCGGCTAGACTCGAAGCCATACTCAGCAGCCTTGGCCTCAATCTCCTCATCGGTGAGCTTAGGCAGCTCTTTGGCAGCCTTGACATAGCTCATGTTCTCGCAGTAACCCTTGGCGAAAATGAGATCGATCTCCTCCAGACTGCGGCCAGCGGTCTCGGGGTAGAAGAGAATCATGGGGGGGATGAAGACGAAGTTCATCACGGCGAAGAACAGATAGGTACCCCAGGAGATACTGTCAATCATAACGGGGGTAATCATGACGACAGTGAAGTTGAACAGCCAGTTCGAGCAGGTCGAAACAGCGTTGGCTTTAGCACGAGTACGGAGAGGCGAGATCTCGGCGGGGTACAACCAGGGGAGGGGCAGGATGGAGGCACCAAAGAAGGACATGTAGAGGAATAGACCAAAGACGGCACCCTTGGAAGGTCCGGTCTGGTCGGGGATTAGACAACCGAAGACGATGATCATAGAAACCATTTGACCTGTCATACCACCAATAAAGAGCTTGCGGCGACCAATCTTCTCAATGAAGAACCAGGAGAAGGTGGCGAAGATGGCGTATACAATCATGTTAACACCACCGATAAGCATGGACATGAACTGATCCTGACCGAGAGATTTCTTCAGGAGAACAGGCAGGTAGTAAATCACAGCATTGCAACCAGACAGCTGCTGGGCGATTTGAGATGAAGAACCAATAAGCATGCGGCGCAGGTGCTGGGTCTTGCCACCGGTGAGGAGATCGGAGTAACCAGCACCAGCAGCAACACCAGCAGCCTCGATGGACTCGATCACAAGCTGCTTCTGGATCTGGGTCTCGTGGGAATCGATTTCGTAACCACCGAGAGCAGCGAGCACATACTCGCCCTCGTGCACCTTACCCTTAGAGATGAGGTAGCGAGGTGAGTCAGGTAAATAGTACATGCCAATGATGATGATAAGACCGAAGAAGATTTGAAAGCCTATGGGGAAACGCCAGACGAGGTCATCAGGGCCATAGGAGGCACCAAAGTCAATCCAATAGGCGATCATTGTACCAATAGCGATGATACCACCCTCGATACAAATGAGAAGACCACGGTTGGAAGAACGAGAGCACTCAGCCTGGTAGGTAGGGATAGTTGAAGTGTTCATTCCGTTACCGATACCAGTAATGATGCGGCCGACGAAGAACTGGGCGGTAGCTCCATGGCCCTTGATGGCACAAATCTGAATAATAACACCAATAATCATGACATAAGCACCGTGCATAATCATGAGACGACGACCAAGCTTGTCACCAGCGAACAAGGCGTACATGGCACCAGCCAGACAGCCCAACTCGTAGACGGCAGTCACCAAGGCCTGCATGGTGGAGTCGCCATGGGTGAGAGGCATGAACCTGCCGAAGGCATCGGAATCAATGATGCCGGACATGACACCCTCTGTGGATTGTCAGTATAACGTTAGATTAGTGTGATAAATCAATGTATACTCACGATCGTAACCGAAAAGCAGGAAACCCATGGTAGCGATGGTTGACACCGTCAAACCCAAGGGCTTGCCGGACATGCCAGCATATTTCGGCGCCATGGTGAAAAATAGAATACGGTAACGATATAGCCAATCTATACAAGTCCAAAGGAGGAAGGACTTCCCAGTGTAAACACGTGGGTATGAGTGGGAATGAGTGGAATGGAGATATAGACACACGGAGAAAAGAGGAACCCCGGGGAGAGGGAATAGGGAGATATTTGAATGTCTCCAGGGCTACTTCTCCAACAAAATTTGACAAAATTAGCAAAGAGATTCATCGTGGGGCATATAATATTCTTCCCCCATGTCTACTCCATAGTTGAACCCGAGACTCTCGGGACAAAATAAAATAAAAAAGAATGTAAATAATAAAAAGCCACCACGGTAGTATTTGTGGTTCAACGAATCATAGTTGCCTGGAAGCGGAGCCTATTAGCCGGATGCATCAATAATGGCGGGTTAAGCATTTTTTTTGAGAGATCCACCCGGTAGTTTGCGTCCCTGATGACATCAGATATGGACTCTTTTTTTTTAATTATTTTCTCTGACTTACTTTTCTGACAGTAATGATTCTCATGATTGGCGTTCTGATGGTGGAAATGACTTTGTTCTTCGGTGTGGTGCTTGGATCCGTACTGATTGACCAAACATAAAATCTCGTAGAATTGAATTCTGGGTCATGTTACAATGGATTGTACCTGGTACGTCTATTGTTCGGGTGAGGAAATATAATAAACAGCGACATTGCCCCGGAGCGGTAAGGGTGAAAAGCCCAATAATAGGGCTTGTACCATTCAGGAAGGCTTGCCGATATCAAATATTGTGGGAGATTGCGCATGCACACGGGAATATGGCAAGTGCGACTACTATGATCCCTATCATCATACAGTGTACACGGACATTGTATGTTGTACTCGATCTCAATGCAACTTGGAGTCCAAGCGCCAAGCCACTCCCGTCCCTTTCGGCGCTGGTTGCAAAACGGGACTCGGGAAGCCGTCCCCATCCCGAAGAAACTCGGCGATGACGAGAAATGTTGGTGCCCGTGAAAGGACTAGCGCCACACTAAAAGGATCGGACGGGGATCATCACAGTGGCCTACTCGATACAGAATGTGCACAACCATCCTCCTTGCCTTAATAATAAGATCTTTTAATATTATTATATACAACGTCTTTTCTTTCTCCTCTCTTTAGGCCCATCTAGGCTATTGGCAATACAATATAAGGCTGGATATGTTGTACAATGTTGTACTCGGGTCCGAAAACAATAAGTACTAACATACTTTTCAGAACTATGTGAGCCAAGGCCCCTAGGGCTCGGCGAGGCTTTTTTTCCCTTGACCGTTTCAGCTTAAAGAAAAAGGATGACACATAAATTGTATGAAAACTTGTAAAATCTTTTCAATTTTTTTTCTACCATTCAAATGATGACCCACTTCATGTCTCAAAGAGAGGCTGGATAATCCATCAAATCCCCTCAAATAGTACCTCCGGCGGAAAAGAGTTAGCTAGTATCCGCAATGATGTCGTTGAACCACTTTCCGACATATTACAACATAGAAGTTTTCTCGAACTGCAACTAAGTGGAGACTGGCGCAACAGAAAGGCAACCACAATTGAAAAATAAAGAATTTACAGGACATGGTTGGAAGTTCGTGCTGTTTCCCTTGTGAATGTACTGGAGTCGGATTGGAAGAAATCTTGATCGTTGAAGTGTACGATGGTAGAAAACTAGCCCCTCCATGGCAGGTTCGCATGTTCACCACGTTCACAATTCAGGAGATTCAGGAGACTATCAATAGGTCTCATTCGGCTAGTAATGCATCTCGAGGAACGACCTTCCTGTCTCATACTCTGTACTTTGTAAGTCCATCTTTATCCCACATCGCAGCCCATGGTGAGGGGTAAATTGGGTAATAGAACTACCAAGCATCAACCAATGTCACAGTGCATAGTTATACATTTGAACAGAGAACATTGTAAAGATAGACCCCGTTTCCTAAAGGATTTGAGTCGGGATTTCACAGCGTCCGATGGGCTATCGGCGCAACCGACCTGTGGATGAATCCTTCATTGGTTAGGATTGAATTTTATTATTACAATACACGAACCAAACAATACCTATTTATGAAGCATTAGTGGCAACCGGTTTGCGCCTCGGTTCGATCTACTTGCATGGACAGGTGGAACGATTTTGCGCCACATACACTTGGTACAACTCGTGGACAGTGCACTTGACCCAACCACTTCCCCGTACAACGTCAGTGGCAGCCACGAGGCAGGAAGGAGGGGTGGCCACGGTGGCGGAAGATGGAGAAAGGGCGGAGTGGAGAATCGGAGGCGCCGGTAATGCTAGGGAGGGGAAGGAATGACCAAACGTGCCCGATGATAGCATCTGCATTGCCGACGATAACAAAATGGCCTGTGCGCCTCACGCGCATTGTTAAACTTGACTGGCGTTTTGTTGCAGTATAAACATCAAAGCTTCCTTAAAACCTGGTTTTGAGCTTGAAGGCGATCAACGGTGGTGTTGTCAGCCAAGACCGAGGTAGCATCACTCTTCGTCCACTGATCTGCATTACTTTATAATGTGAGCCATGCTGTTGGATTGATAGCTTAAACAACACATTAGTTATCTTTTGATGAAAAGCCTTGCAAACTGCCCATACTTCAACACAATGTGATTTATGTATATTGATGATGTCATTCACGTGTCCTGTCATGTGACAAATCATGTGCCGTCATGTTGATCTTGATGCCTCAGGCCATCAACTATTCTTCATATTTCTGCGTGTCTCCAATATTCCAACGAGGGAATGTAGGGCTGTCAACAGCGAGTTGTGCCATTGGTGTGCTTACTTATAGCGTTTTAAACGTCTAATGATTTTTGCACCTAGCACCGTTCTACTTTATAACTCAAGGCTCATATTATCGTTAGGACCCTAGCGCTGGTGCAGTGAGTGCCTGCCTTAGGATCATGGCTCGCAGGCGACGATGGTCACTGCCTGCATAATTCTGTTTTTTTCCCCTACAAGTAAGGCTACTCCTTCTCTAAATGCAGCATGTAACAAAGCAAAATTAGCATTTCGGAACAGTGTAAAGGGAATATATGGGCATATACTCCGTATAATAGGCATGTATAATGCGTTCCTTACTACTGGCTGGTATTAATACACTGCAATATAAAAGAACATGACCAAAATCGGGGCTCCACGACGATCCCAACCACCAACCTCTTCGATCCTTTGGGTCTTGGACTTGCTCTTAGAATTATAGCATCAAATTAATATACGGACTTAAGGAACATTTGAACTCTCATCCGACGAGACAAGTCTCATCCAACGAGTCGGCCGAGAAGCTCCCCGCAACTCTCTCCCCCGGACTCATTTATCCCGAGGGTCCACTACATCTTTTTTCCTTTTAATCACTTCCTCCCTTCTGCTCTTCTACCGAGTACTCTCTCATATCCTTTTCAACATGAGCACAGGCAAGCTCACCGGCGCAGATGTCGCCGAACACAATTCCAAAGACTCGTGCTGGGTTATCGTACACGGCAGAGCCTACGACGTAACTGAATTCCTCCCGGGTACGTGTTTCTTTACTACTGCTATTCTCCCCTCGAATATGCACTAACATTTCCCAGAACACCCCGGTGGTCAGAAGATCATCCTCAAATATGCAGGCAAAGACGCGACCGAAGAGTTCGAACCAATCCACCCACCCGACACCTTGGACAAGTTTCTGGACCAGTCGAAACACTTGGGAGTAGTGGACATAGCAACTGTCGAGCAGGAAGAAAAGCCCATCGACCCGGAGGAGGTGGCCCGCCAAGAGCGCATTTCCCGCATGCCCTCCCTAGACGCATGCTACAACCTGATGGACTTTGAGGCGGTGGCCCGCCAAGTCATGAAGAAGACAGCATGGGCATACTATTCCAGCGGAGCAGATGATGAAATTGTAAGCTACCATGACTCGCTATCGATATCCCAGGCATGAAACTTCCCAATGCTAACCTATAACCAGACAATGCGCGAGAATCACGCAGCCTTCCACAAAATCTGGTTCCGGCCTCGAATTTTAATTGATGTCGAGCACATCGACATGAGCACAAAAATGCTCGGCACAAAATGCTCAATCCCATTCTATGTCACTGCCACAGCGCTTGGCAAACTTGGCCACCCAGAAGGCGAAGTGGTGCTCACAAAAGCCGCCCACCGACACAACGTAGTACAAATGATCCCGACGCTAGCCTCATGCTCCTTCGACGAGATCGTTGACGCCAAACAAGGCGACCAAGTACAATGGCTCCAGCTATACGTCAATAAGGACCGCGACATCACGCGCAAGATCGTCGAGCATGCCGAAAAGCGCGGCTGCAAGGGTCTCTTCATCACCGTCGACGCGCCCCAGCTAGGCCGCCGCGAGAAAGACATGCGCTCCAAGTTCTCCGATCCCGGCTCGAACGTCCAGTCCGGCGGCGATAACATCGACCGCACGCAGGGCGCCGCCCGCGCCATCTCTTCCTTTATTGACCCCGCTCTCTCGTGGAAGGACATCCCGTGGTTCAAATCCATCACGCGCATGCCAATCGTGCTGAAGGGTGTTCAGTGTGTTGAAGACGTCCTGCGCGCCGTCGAGGCTGGCTGTGACGGCGTCGTGCTATCCAACCACGGCGGACGGCAGCTCGAGACCGCGCGGTCCGGCATCGAGGTGTTGGCGGAGGTTATGCCTGCGCTCCGCGAGCGTGGCTGGGAGAAGCGTATTGAGGTCTACGTAGACGGCGGTGTGCGTCGCGCAACTGATATCCTCAAGGCGCTTTGTCTAGGCGCGACGGGTATCGGTATTGGGCGGCCGTTCCTATATGCCATGTCTGCTTACGGGCTTGATGGTGTGGACCGGGCTATGCAGCTGCTGAAGGATGAGATGGAGATGAATATGCGGTTGATTGGAGCTACGAGTGTGGCGGATCTCAATCCTAGTCTGATTGATACCCGTGGGTTGTTGGGTGGGCACTCTGGGGTTGTCCCGTCTGATACCCTTGGCCTTGGGGCTTATGACCCATTGGTGGCACCAAGTTTTAGTGAGAAGCCGAAGCTGTAGGTTGCTTTGTCACATTGGTGGTTCATTTTTGTTCGTGTCGGTCTGCAGGATGGTATCATCTGGACATGTGACCGTTGAGTTCATATATATCTATATACCCATGCAATATATATACAAATTTCTCATCTCAGAACAAGTCAAATTTTTGGTATGTGGAATCTTGATAATTGATGGCAAGATCAGAGATATATTTTGAAAGTGAGACGCTGGAAAATGGAGGCATAACATATTTCTGTCTACGTTTGTGGTCGAATTAATGCTTTCCTTTCTATTCCTATGTGTATACCTCTTTCAGTAGTTATTATATGATAATCATACTTCATACTAACACCATCCAAGTACTTTGGTAAACATTCAAAGCTCAATGAGGTTGTGCTTTCTCAGAACCCAACCAATCTCATGCGACGTTAAGTTAGTATTGAGACCAGGATTAGAAACCGTCAACATATATATTATAAGATTATCATTTTGGTAATAAGATATACAAGGTGGACCGTGAGAACCAACCTTGGATTTGCTCAGGCTGGGATCAAACGACGTGAATACCCGAAAATGAGACGCAAATTAAACCGCTCAGTTCCTAGCTATACAGTTTACCAAAGGCAAACAGACTAAGCGGGTGTGGTATTATGAACGGGAAGCAAAAAGCGAACGCTATGCGTGCCGGTGGAAGATCACAGTTCAAAAACCCTCGGCGGGTTACCCAGCCGGCCACTGTCGCGGTACATGCAAGCAGCGTTGACCATCCACCCACCATTAAGGTTCTCCCCACCCCAGACATGGGCCCAGACCACACCTAGAATCCCGTATCCCACGACCCGTGCGGCGTCCATCCAGGCAGACAGATCGAATAGATCGCGCAGGAATCCGGCCAGCGAAGAAAGGCGGCTGAGACGCGCACGCGGGCGGCGCGAGGCACATAATCTTTCCCAGGCGCGCTGGGCATCATCCCAGAAGATGGGTTCCTGGCCTGCTGATTCATGGACATGACCGAAGACGTGGAGGGTGGGACGGACGCGCCATGATTCCGCTAGCAGGTTGGGACAGCCTGTGGAATATACGGGGGACAGGTCGAGATGGGATTGTGGTGGAGTATGGGTGACGAGGATGTCTGTTTCTGGGGGGACGGTGCCGGACCAGGCATCGTGGTGTGGAGGGTATGTGAAAGCGTGCTCGGGCCCGAAGGGGACGATGGCTGGGACTTGTGGCGCGCCGTAGATTGTGAGGGAGCGCGAGCGGGAGCTGGTGAGGGGGGTTGTGGATGAGGGTGTGGAGATGTCGGCGAACGAGAGGGTTACAGCTGAGTGTTGGAGGTAATGGATGTCACCCCAGTCGATGCGAGAGGCGCCGTTTAGCTCGTGGAGCGAGTGGATGGATGCCGTGGAGGAGGATACTGCCGTGAAGGAATCCCCCGTAGAAGCTGGGTCTTTGCGATCCTCATCCAGGCGTGACCGCACGTCAAAGTAGCTGTCATGGTTGCCTCCGATGGCGACTTTGTATGGGTGGGGAAGGCTTCGAAGCCAGTCAACAGTGGCTTGGATATCGCGTGCGGAACCGTCGTTGCAGAGATCGCCAGCGTGAATGAGAAGGTCTCCGTCAGGTACGTCTGGCCATTCGAGGGTATGAGTATCAGAGATGCAGACTACTCGGATTGGTCGAGCGCCTGGCGGAGGGAGTCGAGGAGGTCCACGCAGACGGAGGAGGACCTGGTGCACTGGATAGAGTAAGGCCACCAGGGGAGAGGCTATGATGTAGTCGGGAATAGGGCGGCGATTGAATGGGCTTGTCATGGTGGCAGAGAAGCCAAAGGCTAGAAGAGTCTCGAGTTCAAGAAGTGTGAACCCACCGAGGTAAAGTCAGGTACCCAGTTACCCCAAGCGGGGATCGTGACATCAGGACTGCAGTCGAGCTTTTTCTTTTTTTCTTCTTTTCTGAGATTGAAATTTCAAAGAATAATTAATAGAATATTAATAGAATATTATAGAATATAGTATAGGATATGATAGGTAGGGGTTAAGGTATTTAAGGTATGTATGTAGCATAAAAGATCTAAAAGATCCGATCAGCTCCAGTGTCAACAGAATCAACAGAGTCAACAGAAGTCACACATCACAGAATGTATCATCTCACCTGGCATGTAATGCGTACTTCTTACTTGCTGTGCCTCTGCTAGGTAATCAAGGTACTAGCGACCTTCTGAAACATCTTCTTTTCTTTCTATATTCATTCTTATAGGCTATTTGTTGTCTATACTCAATGCGTCGATATTTGCCACCACGACACTTTGGCTGCTTGCGGAAAAACCGAAAACCAGGACACCATCTCATCTTTACTATTCCCCTTTTCTCTGAGGTGATCGATATTCTCGATTTCATTAAAACCCGACTTTGCGATCGGATCGTCGTTCTGGGCCATATTCTCTTTGGCCATTGCTTTATCCGATAATTTTTGACTTCTTTTTTTTCCCTCCTTCAAAAATTATTCTCAGTTGATTTGAAATCTTCATAACTCTAGTGCTATATTCTCCCCGATTACCGTGGCTTTACTGTGCTGGTAGAGGCGCCCCTCTAACATCCACCGCCTCTAAGTTCCGCTTGAGCCAACCAAAAGCCAGTGTGCCCCGCCTCTCAGCTTGACCTCCCAAATCTCCACACCATGGAGGGAGTCGATCTTACCAAGGCGATGCTCAACAAGGGCAAACAGATGGCAAACGTTGCTGCTTCAGCTGCCAATGGCAGCGGCGGAAAGAAGAGGAGAAAGGGTACCGACTTGAAGCCCATCGTCACCAATGAAGCTAACCCTGCGCCCGGCGCTACAGAATCGTATGTCTTGCAGCGTTCTTGGTGAGCATAGTTACTGATATCTCTGGAACAGAACTGGCGCTGCTCAGTCAAATCCCAAAGCACCCGCATCGCGCTCATCATCCTCATCGTCTGGCGAAGAACTCGAGGCTACCGCAGAAGAAGAGGACTCCGAAGATTACTGCAAGGGTGGATACCACCCTGTCGCGGTCGGCGAAGCATACAACAATGGTCGCTATATTGTTGTGCGCAAGCTTGGATGGGGTCATTTCTCTACGGTCTGGCTGTCGCGAGACACAACCACGAACAAGCACGTTGCGCTGAAGGTCGTTCGATCCGCTGCACACTACACCGAAACCGCGATCGATGAAATAAAGCTCCTTAACAAAATAGTCCAAGCGAAACCCTCTCACCCTGGTCGAAAGCATGTGGTTAGTCTGCTGGACTCGTTTGAGCATAAGGGACCGAATGGTATCCATGTTTGTATGGTCTTTGAGGTCCTGGGCGAGAACCTGTTGGGTTTGATCAAGCGGTGGAACCACCGCGGTATTCCCATGCCGCTAGTCAAACAGATTGCGAAACAAGTACTACTGGGCTTGGATTATCTCCACCGCGAGTGTGGGATCATCCACACGGATCTGAAGCCAGAGAATGTGCTGATCGAGATTGGAGATGTGGAGCAGATCGTCAAGGCGCATGTCAAGGAAGAAGCCACCAAAGAGGCCAAGGAGAAAGAGGATAACCGAAATGGACGGAGACGGCGACGCACACTCATCACAGGGAGCCAGCCACTCCCTAGTCCGCTCAACACCAGCTTCAATAGCTTCGACTTCAAACATAGCTCTTCCAACTCACACAGTAGCCTCAGCCAGATGGTCAATGAACCTGGAGGTCAGTCCACCCTTGATACACCTATGACACGACCGTACGCGAACCGAAACTAACTTCGCATCTACTGCAGAAATGCCCTCTATGAAAGAACTGCTTGGGGTGAAGGATGAAGATGCGAAGCAGAACCAGCGAGAGAAAACTGCGTACGTTATTACCTCTCATCTTCATTGCGCTGATTGACAGGAACTTGATCTGACAAGATTCATACAGTGATCTTCTGGAGCGAGAGGTGTCCGGCATTTCTCTCGATAAAGGCTCTTCGAGCAAATCACAGGAAGAAGAATTCGATGTCAATATTATCTCTGTCAAGATTGCGGACTTAGGCAATGCTTGTTGGGTCGGTCATCATTTCACTAATGACATTCAAACTCGTCAATACCGTTCGCCCGAAGTCATACTGGGCTCTAAGTGGGGTGCTAGTACTGATGTGTGGAGTATGGCATGCATGGTGAGTGACATGGTCAACAACCACAGCCAACCACAATGCTGAACAAAACACTAACTGTCTAGGTTTTTGAACTCATAACCGGAGACTATCTCTTCGACCCCCAATCAGGGACCAAGTATGGCAAGGACGATGATCACATCGCCCAAATCATTGAACTACTTGGTCCCTTCCCCAAGTCACTTTGCATGTCTGGCAAGTGGTCCCAAGAAATCTTCAACCGTAAGGGTGAACTGCGCAATATCCATCGACTCCGTCACTGGGCCCTTCCCGACGTCCTGCGAGAAAAGTACCATTACTCCATGGAGGAGAGCATGCGTATCAGCGAACTCCTACTGCCCATGCTTGATCTGTCACCGGAGAAGAGGGCGAACGCTGGCGGCATGGCAGCTCACGAGTGGATAAAGGACACACCTGGTATGGAGGGCATCGATCTGGGCATTATCCCTGGAACTCGCGGGGAGGGTATTGAAGGCTGGGCTACCGAGGTCAAAAAGCGATGAAGGTGACCCTAGGGACCTCCTCCCTCTTTGTTCTCTTTCCTTAGCCTAGATAGGACTCTCCCCTGAATTTTCATTGCGGACATGCCCTTATGGCGATGATGCGAGTTAACGATCTTTTTTCCTTTCCATTTACGGATTGATGCTGGTTGGTTTATGTCTTTCTTTCTTTCTTCAAAGCTTTTTTTCGTCCTATGCTGGTAGCTGGTTGGATGGGGTGTTTTTCGGCATGCTTGTATGCTTATGCCTCCCTCGCCTTCCGCCCCCCCCTCTGCACGTCTGCCTACCTTTCGTGTCTGGTACTTTTCCATCTCATATCTCTCCGATAGACTCGTTTTCTATATTCCATTGATCATATTCGTGATGGGTCTTTAGTCTCCTGTGTCACACGCTTCCCACTCATCTGAAGTCCTTTCCGTCTTCTAGATCCCCTCCACCAGACAGACAAGTTATGACTATTTGCTATGTATGGATTTAATCTCCGTACAATTTTTTGTCACCACTAAGGCTCCGATGTAATTCAAGTACATTGTAACCCAATGTATGATGTTTGTGAACGTCTTTACAACGGTAGATGGGTGTTTAACTTCACCATTCTCATGTCTGCTCATTCGCTCCCTCGCTCGGTAGCTTGCTTGGAAACCACCCATACCGAGATAAATCAATATACATCCCTCCCATGCTGTCTATAGTAACCTCCACCCCTTCTTGTGCGAGAACTTCGGCCTGCCGTTCCGCACTGCCCGGTCCACTGCTATAGTTGTTAGCCATGAACACGTATAAAGGTTCGTTTCGAGTGGATCATATCGCCCAGTTTGAACAGTTCGGCATGCTACTAGATGGAGCCTAGAATAAACGCACCGATGCGATATCATCCCTTTGGAATTAATTACTCGCTGCCACGGCACGGTGTTCGAGTTGAAGTGCGAACCAGACTCCGGCGACGCAAGTACCTTGAGACAGACCCCGACCTGGCGAGGCCGCTGAGCTATTATCAAACAAAAATGGTTAGCATATCTACAAAATCATATAATTGTACCCGTACGTTCACCAAGGAGGCGTGCGATATGACCGTATGAAGTGACTTTGCCTCGGGGGACCTCTTGGATGGCTTCGTAGACTGCGTTGGACCACCACTCTGCTTCTTCGGAACGTGGCATGGTGCAGACCTCCAAATAATTTCAGTAAGGAAATTCGAAGCCTCTCGTTACATTGCCGAGTCCATAATTAAAAAATGTCATGCCTTAAGACAAAGTGCTAGGGGGCATACAGTTCGGGAAAATATTCTTCCGGATCATTAAATCACTGAGCTCAACCTGCTTCTTCATTTCACATTCCTCACATACAGCATACCGAAATCATGCCTGGCTCACTCGCCGATTACCTGGCAAAGAATTATCTGACTGCCGATCCGGCCACCGAACGGCCAAAGAAGAAGCGCAAGAAGACCAAAGCCATCGATACTACGGGCTCCGGCCTCATCATTGCCGACGATGATCCACCAGACATTCGCTCACTAAGGAATATGGGAGAAGATGATGAGGACAGACCTTATTTTGAAACATCCGCCAAAACTGCAGAATTCCGCCGCGCAAAGAAGTCAAGCTGGAAGACGATCGGAGGGCCCACGCCCGTCCAAGGCGGAAGTGAACAAGAAGCCGCCGACGCAATTCTAGCCGATGCAGCAGCCGAACGCGCCGCCCAGCAAGACCCAGATGACGAAGATGCACTTATATTAGAGAATGAAGACGATGGTGTGGGTCGCATGGAATCCGGAGCACGAGGGGGCCTTCAGACCGCTGCCCAAACTGCGGCGATGGTGAAAGCCCAAGAAAAGCGGCGGAAAGCTGAAGAAGCTCAGTACCGCGATCCATCAGCAGCGAATCTAAAGAGCCAAGAAACAATCTACCGAGACGCATCCGGCCGAATCATCAACGTGGCCATGAAACGCGCTGAAGCCCGGCGCGCAGAAGAAGAAAAGCGCGAGAAAGAAGAACAGGCGCGCGAGGCCCTGATGGGAGATGTGCAGCGACAGCAACGCGAGGAGCGGCGACGAGAATTACAAGATATCAAGGCCATGCCGCTTGCACGGACGATCGAGGACGAAGAAATGAACGAAGAAATGAGGGCCCGTGATCGGTGGAATGATCCCGCTGCGGAGTTCCTTACTGCCCGGCGTGATGCGGGAGCCAGTATTACAGGGCGGCCGCTGTATCGTGGTTCCTTCCAGCCTAATCGATATGGGATCCGGCCAGGGCATCGCTGGGATGGAGTGGATCGGGGCAATGGGTTTGAGAAGGACTGGTTTACGTCGCGGAACAAGAAGAGCCGATCTGCGGCTTTGGAATACCAGTGGCAGATGGATGAGTAAATGGCTTCTCGTGTTGTCTGTCTTGTATGATTTCCATTTTGTTTAATACCCATAGTGGGTGCTGGTCGCCCAATGAATCAAATTATCTTACACGATGTTTGATTTGAGTCTGTCTATTTCCTTCCTCGGACTGTTAAATTTTTCATAGGATAAATACAATCAAATCTAAAATTCGAGTAAAAATATGAAGCATAGTGCTTCTCGGAGATAAAGAGTGTTGATGCCAAGGTTGCTACGGGAGTCTGGATGTTTACCCCAAACAAAAAACTTTCCGCCTTTCAACTCTCACCATCCTCCTCCTACAAGATCTATACTCTGCTCGACGGGAAGATGGACAAACGAACGGGCGAGAGTCCAATGGACTTTGAATGGCAAACTCGAGCTCCCGGCGACGTGACCTCGCCCTTCTACCAGCTTGGAGCGCAGCATGACAAGAAACGTTCGTATCCCAGTGTGAACAAGGACCACTGCAATCTCAAGCTCTCTGACACTCGCATAGGAACATACAGTGCATTTGAATCCCCCCAGAAGCAAGCGCTACCCTCCCTCCGCGAACCAAATTCTCAACCCTTCCTCTTCTCACAGCCCCGACAACAACCCGCACCACTATCGCCAAAGGCTAAGTTTGGCCAACCTGCTTTTCAGACACCACGGAAATTCGACTTGGATTTCTCATCAGGCGCTGAGAATATGTCATCTCCCGAGTATGCGGACAATGAGGATACGCCTGAGCAGCAATACAAGTCAAGGAAGGGAACTTCGGCACTGTTCAACTTTCATGGCCGGAATCCGCAGAGCCCAGGGCGAGGCGAAATCCCTCGGCTGAATCACCACTCCAACGGAGCCTTGCACCGGATACAAAAGAAACGGCGGAGAGACAAGGAACTCGGCCGACAAATACGAGTCGACAGCGATGACGAAAGCGACGAAGACCGGCCTAGCAGCAGAGGAGAGAAGTCGATGAAAGCCACGAAGCGAGGGAATGGACAGAAGTCTGAACAGGCTCGCTCGCAAGTATCATCCTGGTCTGAGTTCTTCAGCATGCTGGAGGCACACCCGAATGTCCCTGCCATCCTGTCATGGTGGGCCCAACTGGTGGTCAACCTGTCGCTTTTCTCTCTGGCAGTTTACGTCGTTTTCGGATTTGTGTCGGCCATCCGCGCCGAGTTTGAGCAGGCTGCGCAGGAAATGTCTGATACTATCTTGGCCGACATGGCGGTCTGCACGAAAAACTACATCGACAACGACTGCGGGCGATCGACTCGCGCGCCGGCCTTAGAGACTATATGCGAGAACTGGGAACGGTGCATGAATCGCGACCCGGCGAAGGTTGGCCGCGCCAAGGTCTCCGCGCATACAATGGCCATTATCATCAACAGTTTCATTGACCCCATCAGCTGGAAGGCGATTGTGAGCTTCCCTGGGCACTCGGTTTTGGATGTTTATTGACTCGCATACTAGCTATTCTTCCTCGCAACTATATCCACTGTTACAGTTGTTAGCAACTGGTCATTCCGCTCATTTAGACACCGTCTCCAGCAACAGCACTACGCGCAACACCCACCCCCACCCCAATCCATGCACCCCCAGTTGCAGCACAACCCCTCTTTCGGGTACTACGGGCAGCAAGACCCTCGACAAACCCAAGGCGTAGCCTACAATGAGAAGCAAGACCAGCCCCTGATGCTCGAGAACACACGCGCGATGGACTTTGTCACTGAGCGCTCTCGTGAGCGTGAACAGCACCTCCGGACACCAAGCCCAACCAAGCGCAGGTTTACCTAAACCGCTGTTTTGAATTTTTAGGCCTAGGTCTGGTCGGCGTACTTGTTTTAGAGCGGATGGGTTGGCAGCATAACCAGCGGGGATGGGATCATATTCGGGATTAGGATTTTGAATTGGTCCGGCACTGGTGTTTTATTTCATACCATCGTCATGGTGTTTTCTTTTCTTGTATTTGTTTCTAGTTGATTTAATCCTGGGGGGCTATATTGGCTTCTCTGCTGTTTCTACCTCTGGTGCGTACCAGGTACTAGTTTTTACCTAGGTATAGATCTCATATTCTCATGGACATTTCTTTGCCCCCTCTTTGTGTGTTCGTACTCTCTCAAGCTAAACTATGGTAGTAATGAAGTGCTATATACGTCAAAACCCACGTGAATTTGACTCAAATACGCCGCTGCCAACTCGGCGATTTCCGCCGGGGGCGGACCTTCTGGTGGCCGATATGCTTGGCCATCGTTCTTTGCCACAGGGCTAGCTCGAAGTATGACTGGCTCTGGAGTTCTTCAGATAATTCCAAGTGCAATGTTCATTTACTGATCCCGTTAATCAGTTCGGCCCAATCCCGAAAGCAACCCGATTCCGATTTCACTCAGCCCACGGCGGATTTCTCTCTAGTTCAATTGCACGTTAGACGACATTCCTTCATCTAATGTGTTGATAATGGCTGAGCTTAGGAAGATTTTGCAGATAAAAAATTTGGCACTTTATACACTATGAAACAGTTAAAAGAAGCTATATATATCTCCATACAATCGAAGCGTTCAAATAGTTCCAACAACAAACTTCCTTTTTCCATCTTGTGTTTATTACCTATTGTGTAGCATACAATATTGCACCATGAATCAGCAATCAACCCAACCGCCTGCCTAGAGGGAGAGCTCATTGGCAACCTCGTTGTGGTAGACAGCTTTAGCGCTATCATGGACGGACTCGGCCTAATGAACAAACAGCATTGGCATCTACCAAGCCTTGATCTCAACACACCGACTCTCAGACATCAGCGAAGGTCAAAGTGGCCGGATCTTTGGAACATACAACTTCCTTGTATTCTTCTGCGGGATCCAGATCGGGCCCACTTTTGATATCAAAGGGCCAAGGCTGCTCGTATTAACGTTCAACCTCATGGGCTTTTGCCAGGAGCACTGGCACTTCCTCATTATGATTGGCGTCCTAGGAGGGATGGGAACATCTCTCATATTCATCGTACCTGTCGCGAGCATTGGACATTTCTTCATCGAACGCCGTGGTGCAGCGACAGGCCTCGCATTGGCTGAGGGTAGTACCGACAGCGTGATCTTCCCTTTGGTATTGCTGTACCTCGCGCCAACAGATTGGACTCGCCTGGACTAGTCGGGTCGTGGGCCTGATCGCCCTGATTCTTTTGATCCCCGGCTGCCTCTTGATCAGAGCAAACTTCCCTCTCAAAGTCCCGTCACGTCCATCGCTCAAGGTATTCCTTCCTGATGATCTAGTCATTCTCAATGACCTAGTCCTCGCTCTGACGACAATCGGGATTTTCTTCATTGAATGGGGCTTCGTCATCCGACTCGAATACATTGCCTCATATTCTATTGCGAATCTTTCCCAATCTATCGTATTTGATGGTCGTCTTTTTGAACGTGGGTTCTTTCCCCAGTCGTTGCCTGCCGGGCAGCATTGCTGATCGCATTGATCGGTTCAAGAATCAACACATTGATCCTGACAAACATTCTTTGTTTGATTTTGGTCCTAGGTATTTGGATGCCCGCTGACGGGAATTTTGTTGCTACTGTTCCTACTGTGATAGTCTCTATTGGATTTGGATTTGCCAGTGGGAGCAATATCAGCCTTGTTCAGTCTACGTGGGAGAGCTGTGTCCCATCGAGAATTATGGGAGGTAATATACCACTGTGTATATCATTGTTGCTTTTGGGTAAGTCATTATCTTTTTATATTGAGTGTCGTTTTATCGGAACATGTGGCTGGCATATATTTTCTTTAGGGCATTGACTGGCGTCCCGATTGCTGGGAAGATCATTAATATCCTGTGAAAGACGTATTGGGGACTGATTGCGTTTTCTGGATGTGCATATGCAGATGGATTAAGCTGCTTCATTGCTGTGAAATTCCTGCGAAGGAAAAGAGGCAAATCGCTGGAAAAGTTGAGGCGCTGGGTGCTCAGCTCTGACATTCCCATGACGAAATCCAGCAAAAAAGGAGCAGCCCCGGAGTATATAGATGAAAAGTGATATCTTAACACAACTATAAATTAATTCAAGATCAAGACGGAGAGTTTTTAGAGTGTCTGTTGACCCTTTCTATAGAAAATAGAGCTAAATGACTGATTTTTATTTTATATCCGGTCCCTGTATAGAACCCGCGAAAAGTGGTCAGCTAACTATTTTACATCTTATATAGATCTTATATAGATGACTACAGACAAATGGAATACCGGAGGTAGAGTGCCATTAAGGCTAACCTCGCTTAGATCGATGCACATGGACAATAGAGAAGGAGAGGGATGTGTTTTCTTTCATACTGACGTAAATTTGCCATTCGCCATTTCTGCGGCTATGTATAACTGCGAATTTCCTGTTTAGTTTCTGCTTCTTTCAACACAATTGCTGAGTACTTTTGTCTGAATCCAGTACATGAGTGATTGTCTGTTCTTTGTCATTGAAGATATATAAACTCCAGTTGTCGTAACAGGATGGGATCAATCACCGACGGAAAACGAAACCTCATCATAGTCTCAAATCGTCTTCCATTGTCCGTGAAACGGGTTGATGGTGCCTATGAATCATCTCTGTCCAGTGGTGGCCTCGTCACTTCCCTCTCTGGGTTGACCAAGTCAACCAAGTTCCAATGGTTTGGTTGGCCAGGAATTGAAGTTAAAGATCCAAAGGACCGAGAAGGTGTGCAAAAGAGTTTGGAAGCACATAATGCTATTCCAATATTCCTCGATAGCTCCTTGGCCCATGAGCATTATAACGGGTTCTCGAGTAAGCTCCGTGCCATAACACCACGATCCATGCTGACCGCCAGACCGTATCCTCTGGCCCATTCTCCATTATCAGTCCGGTGTAGTTTTCGACGAGACTCCTTGGCAAGCATATAGGCGGGTAAATGAGTTATTCGCAGACGCGATTGCCGAAACAGCGGATAGTGGATCGTTGATCTGGGTTCATGATTATCATCTCATGCTTTTGCCCGAGCTTCTCCGCGACCGACTCAAACAGCAAGGTAAATCCTGTGCCATTGGCTTCTCACTCCATACGCCCTTTCCCGCAGGAGACTTTTGGAGGAATCTCCCCGTGCGAAAGCATCTCATCGAGGGCATGCTGTCCAGCGACTTGATTGGGTTCCACACGGACGAGTATAAACAAAATTTCATCGACACCTGTGCCAGTCTCCTGTGAGCATTAGCCCTAATTCCCTTTCCTCACAAGTTCAGAAGCATCAACCAACACCCACCACAGTAACGCACGCACCGAGATTCCCAATCAAATCCAGTATAAAAATCGGCTGGTCTGCATAAACAAGTTTATTGTTGGCATTGACCCAGAAAAGTTCACCGACACGTTGAAAAAGCCTGATGTCCAAGAGCGTATTCAAAGCTTGAAAGAACGCTACAAAGGCATCAAGGTAATTGTTGGTGTCGACCGACTGGACCATATCAAAGGTCTCACGCAGAAACTCAAGGGATTTGACGCCTTTCTCGATGATCACCCAGAGCTGCAAAACAAGGTTGTTCTCATCCAAGTCGCCGTCCCAAGCCGGGAAGATGTAAAGGAATATCAGGATCTTGAAACCGAACTGTGTACTCTCGCCGGGAAGATTAACGGGAAGCATGGTAAGTTCTCATCGCAAATATTGGGAGTATACTAACTCCCCAGCCACCCCCGATGGTACTCCGCTGCTGTATATGCACCGCTCCGTTCCATTCAACGAATTGACCGCATTGTACTCGGTAGCCGATGTTTGTCTTCTCACTTCCACCCGCGATGGAATGAATCTCGTGGCCTTCGAGTATGTGGCCTGCCAGCAAGAGCGTCATGGTGTTCTTGTTCTCTCCGAGTTTGCCGGCGCAGCTTCCTTCATGAAGAATGGTAGTATCCCGTTCCATCCTGCAAACAAGACGGAAATGTCTGAGGCAATCTACAATGCGCTGAATCTAAACCCGGTCGAACGAAAGGCCAAGTACGAGTACCTCCGCGGCTTTGTCAACACTAACACAAGGTTCGAATTGTTTTCCTGCTTTCCTATTGTCAGTCGCTGACCTTGGCAGTGCAAAATGGGGCGAGACCTTCATCGAAAAATTATCCCTGCGTTGCAGATGACCCGGGGACTGACATTGATTATTGAGGATTGCTTGTATAGCGAGATTGAATCCCTGGAGATTAAACCTCTGCAGATGCTTCAATAGCACGCCGCTAGCTGTTACGATAGGGAATGAATTGTCGTCTTGTTTTGCCCTCGGGTCCTGGGTGTTAGCGACTTGGTTAAGTGCTGGCTTATTGCTTGAGTCCATCCATGGGCATTTTCTTCGCTTAGTCGTCGATGAGTATTTTGCTTAATTCTCGACAGTATTCATACTGCCTAGTCGTCCGTCGCCTACTCTGACTCGTCCTATTGTCGTTGACAATGTCGTTGTTTTTGCTGAGATTGGAACTATGTTGACTCAATTACCGTAATACCAAGGCGGTAGTGCCAAGCGGGACATAGATTTTCCGAAGTTGGTACCTGCGGGTAGGTACCTGGGCCGCAAACCTCAATCCCCAAGCAAGATGTAGCCCACATTATCTCGCGCACTACATCGATTCTCAACGTGATACTTCGTACAAATTTAGATTACTATACTAGCTATGAGCTCACGAAGCTGTACCTCTAAAAGTAAGCTGTAGCGTTTGGGATGAAACGTGTCACATCAGGGGCTCTAATCTATACAAGGCATGTGTACATGTATGTACCCCAGACTAAATCCAACCAATCAGCGTCCGATCCGAAGACCAGCCACCCGCCTGCCGCCAATCAGCATGGAGTAGGAGTATATAATGTATACCACTTCAACTTCGTCTCTATTGTTTTCCTTTCCTTCTACATGTCCCCTCTTACATTGGGCTCCAGAGTTTTCATACTTTGAAACTTTTTCGTTGCATCATTGCTTGGAGGACATGACCTTGATTACCCCAATGCTCGTTTATCATTTCTCATTTACTCCATTGCAGGTTCTGTCGTACCTTGGTGAGTCTCGGGATCGTTTACACGGACAACAGGCCTTGAGTTGTGAGTCGATGGCCTCGCTGCCTAGGTGGTTCGTTTGACTTACTTCGCTTAGTCGTCGACGTACTTTACTTAGTCCTTTCACCAAGGTGTTCTTTTTTTGACTACTGGTCGTTTCTCTACTCTTTCCTTTCTTTACCTTCTCCTTGGTAAGTTGTATGCTTTGCCCTTCCCCATCCTCCCCATTGCAGAGTTTCCTTGCTGCACCGATTGGTATGTGCTTTCATCGGCTTCGTGATCACTCCCTCTTGGTTCAATGATGACGACGATGATGAATCCTCAATCCCCTTTTCCTTAGCTGCCATAGGAGTTATATTTTACTGACGTCTCATTCGACTAGTGCCTACGCGTTTACTTGCTTTGGCTTAGTATCATCTACCATCTCCATGGTAAAGTGAATGTCCTATCTCTCCCATCATTATCCTCCTTGCCATGACTACGTCTTGAGTATGAGCTATGAGTTTCATGTTCCTCCGGTTGTGCAATGATGACATTCATTGAATCATCCTCGAACTGAGATCTGATGAAAACACCATGTCTGAGCCGCCATTTGAAACACATTACCTTCTTTACAAAGTCATCATCGGCATCTATGACTACCTACTTGATATACTCTTTGCTCATTTGTGAAGTCTCATATGCTAATAAACCCACTTCTTTCTAGTCTACTTCTACGCTTATAGGCTGTCAATATGACAGTGATAACGGCCGATACCTATTCTCATACCTTGGCTTGGCCTTCAGCCCTATCTACCATCTATAAGGTAGAGTGTAGATATTTTCTACCTTATCTTCCTTATAATAACTACACCTTAGCCTTTGTCTTCTTTTGATGGGGCAATGATGACATTCATTGAATCATCCTCGAACTGAGGTCTGATGAAAACACCATATCTGAGCCGCCATTTGAAACATACCTTCTTTACAAAGTTATCATCGGCATCTATAACTACCTACTTGATATACTCTTTGCTCATTTGTGAAGTCTCACATGCTAATAAACCCACTTCTTTCTAGTCTACTTCTACGCTTATAGGCTGTCAACATGACAGTGATAACGGCCGATACCTGTTCTCATACCTTGGCTTGGCCTTCAGCCCTATCTACCATCTATAAGGTAGAGTGCAGATATTTTCTGCCTTATCTTCCTTACAATAACTACACCTTAGCCTTTGTCTTCTTTTAATAGGGTAATGATGACATTCATTGAATCATCCTCGAACTGAGATCTGATAAAAACACTATGTCTAAGCCGCCATTTAAAATATACCTTCTTTATAAAGTCATCATCGGCATCTGTGACTACCTACTTGATATACTCTTTGCTCATTTGTGAAGCCTCATATGCTAATAAACTCGCTTCTTTCTAGTCTACTTCTACGCTTATAGGCCGTCAATATGATAGTGATAACGGCCGATACCTATTCTCAT
>CAKMRK010000064.1:0-11480 GCA_928213465.1 Penicillium sclerotigenum | reverse complement strand
TATAGGATTAACTAGTAGGCTAAAGCCTACTTCTAACCACTTAGATTAGTGTTATTATATTCTAGTATCCGCACTTTCTAAATTTTAGTTATTATAATTACTAGTCGACTATGTCCTTAATAGGACGGCTTATTATCCTTATCTTCACTATCACTATCATCCTATATGAATCGGATCGGATTAGTGAATAATAGGCTTTTATTTAAATTAATCGTGTTCGCTGATACGTCGGGAGGAAGAGGGTTAGTGTCCCCTATATTTCCTATAGCGATATCGGCTATAATTAGATGAAGTTAAAGCTAAACGGAGCTTTTACTAGTAGGTTGAAGGATTTCCTAGATATTATTAGCTGGATCCTAGTCCTAGCGTGGTGCCGTATAAAAGTGGGTCCACTACGGAATGGATCGTTAAAAGTGTCTAGAAAAATGGCTTTAGAGAAAGAGTTGCTAGTGGTCTAGCTAGCAAAGAAGGCTCATAACCTGATACGATACTAGTAGGCTTATAGAGAAAACTATATATATTGGGGTGGACGAAGAGGAGAGAGAGAGAAAGAGAGAGAGAGAAACTATCTGTGGGTTCTATCTAACATGTGATGCCTGAGGCATCCAACAGAAGTTCACCTCCGATAGGACTTGCTTGTATTCGCGTCGAAAGGTGCGATTAGGCGAATACTGGTAGTCGGAACGCCATTTCCACGAGACCTTCATGTCTCCTGGGGCTCGGTTCGTGCTGTTGGCACAGGTGTCCCCAAGAGTGATAAAGGCAGTGTCCGGTTGAAACTGGTCGAGGTATGCTGCCGCGCCCCCGCCATCAAATGTGATAGGCACAAGGTTCAGTTGCTGAAGGTTGGGTGCGAGCTCCTCAAACCCGGCTCGAAGTGCACGCCTAACGCGAGGTTGAAGCAGCTCGGCAAATCGGAGGCGAAAGTGATGTTTATCTCGAATAGCGGCAGGAGGGGATCGGAATGGATCAGAGGCGATTTGTTTTGAGTTTAAAATGCCGCCATATCGTTGAATAATAGTCCCATAATTGAATTCGGGCCAAGGAACAACCTCGGTAATTTGGTCCGCGTTGTACCTAGGGTTCGTTGTCTTCCGTGATGGGGCTGTACCTTGAATGGGGACTGCCGGGAGGGCAAGAGAAAGGTACTGTAGAAGGGACTGGTTGCTCATATTGTACTAGTACAATACCATACAGTACCATACTAGTTCAGTACCACTCCTACCGAGTACAGTCAGTGGACATGAGTTTTTAACACACCTGTAGCCCCACCTAGCTCACCGCCAGTATAGTAATATACCGCCTACCTAAAACGCGTGTACAGGAGTGGTACACCCCGTACTAGATTTCATAGTGAGGTTTTAGACCGGCAGTATATTATATAATCAAGGGGGTGTGGGGCTTGGTGTGTTAAAAACTTATGTCCAGTCACTGTATAATTGAGGGGTATTGGAACCGGATGGTGAATACCTTTTGGTAGCTTATCGTCACAAGACATGTAAGAAGAACGAGGATGGAGAAATAAAATGAAAGGTTTAGGAGAAACTAGCTGGAATATATAGGCGGTGAACCACTCGATCTCCTACATTCCTATTCCTAGCCTATACCAAGAGGCGTACTCCAAGTGAGGGCGCTTAGTATAGTGCCATCACACCAATCAACTATATCCTATAATGTCGTATTTCTTGCCTATCAGATGACGTGCTGGAACGGACTCAAGAGGTCTCAAAGGAAAGTGACAGAAATCTGGGCGTACAAAATGTATAGTATGCATAAAAGATATGTATTCCTCTAAAATGACACGAATCTGCTATTTTACGTGGACGAAGCCGATGAAACATAATATGCAAATTGTTACCCTGTATTCCACCGCAGTTATAAAACCGTGGTTTTCGACAGAAAGCGTTTACTCAAACTCTAATTTTGGACATAATTGATGATGCTGGCGGCAATGTGATAGATCCAATTCGCGAGATTTATGTGATGTGTTGAACTAGGAATACGGGCCCCCTCTAGGCCCTAAATAGGTACCTTGGTTTTTCTCATGGTCTAGTGGTAATAAAAGGCTGTATTTTCTCCCACATGACGATCTCAGAAACCAGGATCGGTGCACCCGTGGACCTCGGCCCGCAGTGGGGAAGCCTATGTAATCTCATAGTATTACCTAACCAAGACATGTTCCCTTGGAAGGTCGTAACTAACTAATTAGTTAGTTCCTTGTTGCCTTACCTGCTCTGCTCCGACCTCCTTGATTGGAAGATAACTTCTAACGGCATCACAATGCATCCAAGTGCCGCCCCCATAACGGACGTGGATCCTTCCAGAATGAAGATTAATAGGGAAATTACGCGTTCAGATGTGTCTTCAATATTCGAGGTAGACCTAGATGGACAGAAGTATATATTGAAGGTTTTCCATGACAACGGTGACCCTGGATATACCGAGCACGGTCGTGATCTAAACAGATTTCGCTGCGAATCAAATGCATACAAGAAGCTCTTCACTTCTAGTGTCTGCGAGCGCGGCTTCGTTCCAAAATTCTACGGCTATATCGATCGAGTGGATCCAGCTTCTTTTCATTCTACTTTCCAACACTTCGCCAATGACAAGTTGAAGCCAAGAGCATTATTGCTAGAATATCTCCCAAATGCAGAAAGTTTAAACTACGTGAACTACTCGGATACCCTCTATCCTCAGGCAATTGAGGGTATGAAGGAGATACACAGGGCGGGTGTTCACCACCGAGACATTTACCCTAGAAACCTTCTACTTGTTCGTGGAAACCCCGATAGGTTGGTCTGGGTTGACTTTGATGTTGCAACTACCTTCACCGACCTTGGACCTGAAGAGCAGGCCCGCTGTGATGACGAAATCGGGCTTGTGGAGGGATTTGGCCAAACACTGGTGAGTGACCCGTTGCTGCCTATGATGGAAGAATACAACGTGCTAACAATGAACATAGAGAGATGACCAATCTGAGGGACTCCCCCCAAATACAAAATTCTATTGAGGGTTCTGTTGGCTTTCAATAATTCTGACAATGCTTGATGGCGTTTATGTGGTTCTTGTAACACAGATGGGTTGGGCGTTGAGAGTGTATACCTGTGGTTTGAAATCGCGATCGGGGATCCCTAGGCTATGCAACACGCCTACTAGTAACTACGCGCAGATAGATCGTGTTTCTATTTCTCAGAGCTGACTACAAAAGCACCGGGAGATGTTGGCCTAGCGGCAGTAACCTATCACGAAGCAAATGTTGGGATGAAACCCATCTTTTGAGACTCGTTCAATCTAAAGGCCGTCAGATGATATCGTGAAGCATGGGAATACAAAATGATCCTATACCATTCTTTAATTTAACTCCTTCTGTATGTACCTCTATTTGTCTACTCGTCCTTTGCTGCTATAATACGGTCGGCAATAAGTAAGATTAAAGGATAGGTAACTGTGGGAAATAGGGAGTCCTTCTTAATCATAATAGTGGGATTTCTTTAAAGTATAGTTAATTTCATCAATACTATTACAAATTGCCTATTATTATTCACCGTATACTTAGTCTTAATGCTAGACCGCAGTTATCTTAATGTTAATCCTATCCTACCAGGTGCTAATATGTCACGCCCTTGCTCATTTCGCACAACACAATAGTTTATAGTAACAGATTAACCATGATTCTTCAGGAATAGATAGTAACTCTATAAATTAGTTCATTTCGTGAACAAAACCAGAGTAAATAATGATATTTGGTGAAGGCCAGGCGATTATTTTTAAACGCAAACAAGGGATAATTCATTGATATTTACATACCTGTCCTTCTCCGGCTGTGTCTTCTCTGTTACAGTGCCATCCCGATGTTTCAGAAAAAGGTCAACATTATCAAGCATAGACAGACCACGGTGTCTTCCTCGCAATGAAACTGCAATAAGCAATAGCTTGCTAATTTTGTGCCATGCACCACAAAACGCATAGCTTTGACCGGGGTAACCAATAGTCACACCGACGCAGCTGTATGCAGACACAGCTTCGAAAATAATATTAAAGGTAGAAAAGGCGAGAGGTTCGGCCGTAAAGTGATCCGATTCAGCGATGGTTATGAAGAGGATGGCGAGTGAGAGCCACCAGATATCGTGGCTAAATTGAGAACGAAGTTGTTTGTACAGGAAGCGGCCATGAGCAAATCTTGAGAAGCTCAAATGATGGGATTTCTGTTGAGGCTGTTCCGCGGGCCAGTCATCAGCGACCTCTGTGCTGCTACAATATGTCAGACTGGTATTTCAGCAAATAAGACTGGAAGATGTCATACCTGATGGCGGCTGAGACTGGGAATGCAGAAATATACTAGAACCTGCGTGTTAGGGACTCATACTGTTACCGAGAAAAGGATAAGGTCTGACCATCATAAAGACTAGATTGAAATCCCATTAGCAAACTATTCAGTCAAAGTGGGCTTTGCATTGCGAAAGAGTGAAACACAAACCATATAAAATAAGCAATCCCTGTGGCAAGCGATCGAATGCCACGACGGAGAACCCGCCACCGCGCACAGCTTTCTCCTCTATCAGCTCTATCCAGCAGTTAATTGTTGGAGACATACCTAAAGCTTGGAAAAGGCCATCGAGGACCCGGATGTTGATTGGAAGCGCGCCAATCTCTTCATTATTAATCGCCGAAATCTCGAAAGCACCCCACATGATGGCATTAAGGACAAGGATTGTGCCCAGGATAAACCAGGTATGCCAAGCAGGGTACAAATAAGCGCAGACCTTATGAGATTGAGAGAGAGTAAAATCAAAAGTTCGTCGCCATAACTGCCAAGTGGGAGTATTTGGTAACATCAATCTCAATAGCCAGATGAAGAAGCGTAGTAAGCAGGGGAACAGAGTGTTTCCAGCAAGGACAAGAAAGCCACAGGCAAGAAGTGGGAAGGGCCTGAATACCGTGTTAATAAATAGTATTGAAAAATGGTTTGCTGCAGGGAAAGAATTACTCACTCTTTTTGATACGGGCCCATGTTAGTATCAATAAGGGACATCCCGTTATTGCAAAGTGCAGATGTAGCAAGAAAAGCCCCTGCCCAAAAAGGGGAGGCTTCATCCTTCCGTGGAATATCTGGGCGGACGAACTTTGACCATAGGCCAATGCTCACGATGCCAAGAATGAGGAAGCCGATGAAATAGAGTATAACAAGCCCCGCTATCAAAGAAAGTGCCATATACTCTATGCCCCCAGTTGAATTGCAGCAGATAGAGTCTGTGCAGGACAGATGGTTGGCTGTTCGGTGCAGCATGCCCTTTGCCCAGAAAATTAGGCTTTCAATGCGTGCCTCCCAATTTCTGATGTCCATCTTGTTATTATTCGTGCCCATGGAAGGAACTCGCTGGGTTCCGTTAGGATGTTGCGGGTCCGTGGAAAGACCAAATTCATAGCCATTCCATGATCCTATATCTGCTTGAACTTCTCTCACTCCCATTCTGATCTTTGCCTTGCCTGTCACTTTGGCAGGCAATGCATCCTCTTTATAGCAGGATATTTGTTCCTCTATCAGCAATGTCGGAATTTGGGACACTGTTTGGTCACTCTTTTCCATGTTTAGCCCATCGCTCAGAGCAGATCGGAGCGATAGGGCACGTAATAAGGAGACAAAACCTAATATTGGAAAAGCATGGCCGAGAACGAGAAGGACAAAGAGCGTGCCCTGCTGTATAGAACCCAGTGTAGATAGGTCCATCTTTGGGAAAAGTGATCTATCAGTCCCGGGTGTCAAACCATCAGTTATTCAGACGTACCACATTCAGCCCAGTCCCCGTCATAGCGCTAAAACACATGAACAAAGCGTCAACATAGTGGAGACCCTGTATCTGCGTCGGAGCCGTGTAGAATATGATACTACAGATGGTAGGAGCAAGAATAAAGTAGGCATAGTGTAGTGTCAGTGGACTGAATCTAATAAGATCAGCCATGATCGGCATACTCAATTGAGAGTCGTCGTAAGCATTGTCGGAGTTTGGGGTTGGAGGCCCAAAATTATATATAAGGATCTTCGGATCGTACGGTTCAGCAAAAAATACAATAGATAAATAAAAGCCGCCCCTTGTTTATCGCCCAGCACCTAATTTAAACGTAAAAAGCAACTTGAAGCCCCTTTTATCGGGAATGTAGGCGTGGTATCGGCTTGTGTTGGCCGCTTCCTCTTATCCGGACCGCTTAGGAACGACATCCGAGCACCTTGGTAATTCAATTGGGCATCATTGACTTTCGGGGCTCAGTGAACTTATTCGAGGGGAAAGGGGTAAAGGGATTAATAGGTTCTAAGGTACGGCGCGCTGCATTATGCGGATGCAAGGCTCAAATATGTGGGACCGTGTTATTTGGCATTTTTCTAGTTTGAATGAGTGTAGGCACCGTATCATAAGAGAATGGCCATATTGGCACTGTCGCAAAATTGGTTGACGATAACCAATATAAAAATGTCGGGTTGGCCTCGCGGTCTAGAAGCTCTATTCATAGGAAGGTAGAGTCATTCAGTCCACTGCCATATTCATGGGATCAACGCGATGTGAGCCACCTGAGAGATCATGTGGCTAGACGATGGGAATCTACGGCAAGGTAATATGCTAGGAAACGTCCTTTTGTTCCATGTTGAAGCTAAAATGGCTTTACTAGTGATTGACTTTCATTTTTACCACAGTTACCTTTGAATAGGTACAAATTGCTCCAACACTTCTCTCATATGACAACACTACGTTCATAGAGTACCGTATAATGGCACTTAGTAGATAGGAATTGCCTTCATAGTCATAATATGGCTAAACTTCCTTGACAACAAAACATGAAGCTTTCGGAACCCACAAGCTCTGTTTCGTGCTCAGAGGGTCCGGTTAAAATCCAATGAAGGCTAAAGAGCTGGCCAAGTCACCAAAAAGTTTTCATACAGCGTCAGACTGTCACTTTTCAAGTTGGGCTAAACGTCTACTGTTATCAATCACCAAATAATGGTAAAATTATCAATGTATCAATGTTAAATACATGCCCTCGTGGCGTGGAACTTTGAAACCGCTATATCGGCGGATACTAGCACGATCTCTCCCGGTTTCCCATAGCCCCAGGAATATGATGTAATTCAATGTTTGCGATATCAGCGTGCTATGTTGACCACAGCTACTCTGCCGCAGTACCAACTGCATTGATATAGAGGGTCATCGTTGCTACACAAGTCGTACATTATCGCTTTGCCCAAGATGCTGGCAGTTGCTTGCGTTTCCTCAAATATTTGCATACCAACAACTATGGGTGAAATTCTTCTCTAGCGACCAGCTATCAATCGACCCATAAATGACCCCCTATATTTCTACTTGCCGCGTTGGCGAGGAACTAATGAAGTCCCTTCAAGCAAACCGGGTTCCCTCAACCCGAAGAGCAAATGCGAAACGAGGGTTGTTTGTAAGAATTGGGAGTATGAATCACCGCTGGTGGGGTAACAAGAGCGTTTGTGTGTGGTATGAAGGTGGTTAGCCTGCGGCCCTTCTGCGTCCACGTCCACATTGATCTTATTAGTTATGTCCACTTCGTCCCTCATTTTCTTCCACCTAGTCCAGGTTGTTCAAAATTTTATGTCGCAGCATCCCTGTCAGGCTTTAGAGTGGAACTCCCTGCATGATTGAATGGCATTTCACTGAATGGTCCCCACCCCGCTATCGAAAATTAGACGCCCATCGGTGACACCACAGGTCTCTCCCTCGCAGGCATGTCGCCCGAAGAATCGTTTTACTCGGCAAACCTTGGCGCCTGAGACACATAAGCCAGTCTATCCGCGACCGATGAAACGGTGTTTCTGTTCGCTGATCAACTACCTCTGCGATGGCAATTTTTGTCACGCTCTTCTATATTTCGATTCAAAAGATGACACGCTGGAAAATTGTGCGGTTACAATTCAACATCTAATCCCATTGATCAAAGCTGGCCTAGGTTAATGACTCGCTTATCAGGACTCAGAACAAGATTATTGTCTTAGGAAGGGCTGGGGTTGAATGCTGGCATATGATTGGGCACCCAGTATAACCTTTCAGGTTATACTATCAATAAGGGTCGTTCAGATTTGACTTCTTCCAGAGCCACGTTCTCCTTCCCATCGGCCCGGATCGAACCTACTTTACACCTACCTCCACCGTGGCGCGGTTCCCAGTGAATGGATGGTCTACTGATCGAAATGGCGTTCAGCTGGAACTTTCATGCCCCACCACAACCCTAAAACCTCTCACTTGTGATTCCACCGGACTCCAACAGTCTTATAATTGTTTTGCTGAATTGTTCTTACTGAGATACCTAGGAAATGTCTATCTCTAGGAATGGTACAGAGATGTTTACGTCGAGGAACCTCTGAATTCCGTCGCAGAGAATTTGACGTGGCCCCGGTTTTCAATATAGAACCTAGGTAAGTAGGCACAGGTGAACAATATGAAGTAGAAGTAGGCACAAATGAACCGTGGGACCCGGCGTCCCAACAATAATTGAATTCCACTGTATTTTTGGCCGGAAAAATCTTTTGGGGTGCAATTATAGAATATATACTCAAAACTCTGTACCTCGTTGCCTGAAGTCTCATTTTGTTGCATGGATAATGTTTTCTTGGCTCTCGTTATAACTGTCCTGCAATATTGTCGTCCCCATTCCCAAGCTGATTTTCTTTTTCCGGGTAATTCTGGGCTCGTTATCATGCATATTGAGAAGCTCGTGAGATTTATCGCCGCTCGATGCCTTATCTCCCGAGTTTGTGCTGGATCCGAATCGGCGGAAGATAGACAACGGTCGCAGAGAAGAGAGAGAACCTGCGACAAGGCCTAAATTGAACTCAATGGCCATCCAGTACAGTGATGATGCCGAGTCGTCTGTTGTTGATAGTCAGCATAGGCACGGACCGAGCGCAGAACAAGACTTCGAAATAGTGTGTGCTTACAGGTAAGGTCTGTAGTACCGTGGCGCAGATAATCCAATGTGCTGAAGCGGACAACCGGGGAGATACAGGCAATAATACCTGTGTTCGACATTAGTGTTTTGAAGTACGTGCGTGAGATGGCAGTGCTGTGTACATACCGGATCCAAAGATTATCATCAAAGCCACGATTTTCCTGGTCGGCATTTGTAGTCCGCATAGGACTACAAGCGGCGCAAGCAGGATAATGATATCACAAACGAAGATAAGAACTGCTTGGTATAATGTGATTTCAAACAGCTTATACTGCGAGTAACACGTCCGATTTGTGATTGACAAGTCATAGGCAGCCCTGCGAGACTCCCGATTAATATATATCGGTAGATATTGCTGGGAATCGGATTTTTCGTTACCTTGGAGGGTCACATTGGAAGGCTAGAACAAAAGAACCGGATATTGAGAATAGGATTTGAAGATAATCATGCTCATAGTGAGCCAGTTCATCCAGGCTAAACGTGGGGTGGTTTGCGGTCAGTGCTGGGTTATCCTAGCATCGAGTTTTGTGAAGTTAGCGAGACTTACATTTGACAAAGATTCGTCGTAGGAATAACAGCAAGCTGATTTTGACGGACAAAGAGGCATAGAGGTACAGGCACATCGCAACGTAATAGAGCTATGCCCGACATCAACAGTGTGTTTCAACAATGGAGGGGCTATTTTAACCATACCTTGAGCCACATTGCTCGATCTTCAGGAGACACATTGTTGAAATGTTTACCTTCTCCATAGTATACGATAGTAATCCCCAGACCATTAAAGGCCTGGGTGATAACCTGTTAATAGAGTCTGTTAGTTCCCGCCGCTTGTGGCTCCAGTGGAAGTCGGGACACACCAATGCGAAACAGACAGCAACATCGTCTAGCCCAAAAGTCTTGATGACGAATGCTCTTATGTAAAGCTGTAGGCCAAATAAGCTGATGTTCTGTACTCCACCAGATTTCTCATATTTGACGAGCTCCTACCCTTAAGCTGCAAACTATCATGGATAGAATTCCTGTGCTGATAATCAGACCATAGATGAGCGACTGCAAGTACCGCTCTTCTGCTGTCAGGCTTAGCTCCGTGACCGAGGTAGACATCGTAGCTATTAAGGAAGTCGAAGGCCGCTTTGCACATTAACTGCGATGGGCATTGCAAGTTGAGAGCTGGGACACGCGAATCTTTATGCTAGAAACTGGGCGAAGAGGATTTTATTAGATCTAATAATGGGAAGCCTATATTGTGACTGGTATCCTCCAAGTTTTTTGGTACTTTTGTGCACTCCTCTCAGGCCGCATATGCAAATCGATAGATTCCATTCTTAACTTATTCTATTGTTAACTCATGCTGAACAATTGACAGCGCCGATCCTCATTAGCCGATCCTCAATAATCTCCCATTATCTACGGAGTAGGCGAGCCTCACTCACTACTCTAAGTTGAGTATAGCCGTTAGAGCGGAGGTATGGAAAGTGGGCCCGCTCAAATCACTTCACCCCAAGCGTCCAGTGTCTACTGGATAGATCAGAAAGATGGGAATCAGCTATCTCATTAGCTGCATAATAAGCTGTTTCCGTTCTGAGCTACGAAGTGGCGGGTCCGGCGACGGCGCCAAGAAGCTTCGAGTGACTGATGGGCAGAGCAACTACAGAGTAGTTACTAGTTAACTGTCGAACTAGGAATCAGTAATCTTAGTTTTTATTCTGGTCTAATGGTAGAAATAGCTCTATTTTTTTTTCCCACATTAACTAAGGTATTCAGTAACACCTGACTAAGAATAACTACGAAAAACTCCATACTGTGCGCAGGGTCCCCACAATCAAACGCTCAAGCCCATTGTTCGGTCAGATTATGACCCCCCTTTCAATGGGGCGGGTCACTTCATAATACGCGGGCTTGGGGCTGACCCTTGCCACTGCGTGTTAGCGTCGGGCCACCTGGACTTTCGGGAATTTGTCAGGACATAACTGGCTATACAACATTATACGGAGGAGATCTACACATTAGCATTGTCCCTGGCTCAAACAAAACAACATCCGGCTAGCGATGCATTTCCTCACCCTATACGGAGGTCGATGCCATTAATTTCTGCCCTCTTTTTTATTTGCTTTTTCGAATAATACACTAGCTTGTAATGGTGTTGTATGACTAGACAAAGTTGTTGAGGAAGAGAAAGCACCCACCCTCTCACTAACACCACTATCAACAAAAGATCTTTAATATTATGTGTATAAATATCTTTCAAAGCCCAGAAGGGAGCATAGTATGAATTGCCTTAGTAGTAGTTATTATCTTATGTCAAGAGTATATTCTCCTATGTTAAGATAATGATTACTTCAGAGCGCTGTCTCCGCTAGTCAGCTTAGGGGATATATTACGAAGACTTATACAGTGACTGGACATAAGTTTTTAACACACCAAGCCCCACACCCCCTTGATTATATAATATACTGCCGGTCTAAAACCTCACTATGAAATCTAGTACGGGGTGTACCACCCCTGTACACGCGTTT
>CAKMRK010000062.1:0-77608 GCA_928213465.1 Penicillium sclerotigenum | reverse complement strand
ATGGTTTTCTATTAGCTTACTACTCGCCGGCTATATAGATGAATTTAATTACATAATCCTAGGAAGCCCTCGCTTCCTAGCTAATAGAAAGCCCTTCTTGCTAGGGCCTAGGGTTCGCTCCCTATGTCCCCCCCGTGGCCTTAGGCATCCCACTCCCTAGGCGTGCCTTAGGCCACCAAGTAATGTAAACCCTGCAAACCCTTCGGGATGACAATGGGATGTCAAGGCTATTCAGCATGTGAAAATAAACTAGCCCATGGAGCAATTCTAGATGTATGCCTTGAGACAATGGGTGACGTTGGCGACTGAAACTTCGTGATACTATCTCCATATGGTAGTTGCTTACACCTTCGAGAGCCAGAGTAGCAAGAGATAGTGGAGAAATTGTTCATTCCGACTGTAGCAATTTGAACTGAACTTGATTCCAACTGATTACGATCATTTACCACTGCCATTTTTCAGGGTGAAGGTACCAGTCTCTCTCTCTGCTTGGATTCACCAGTCCAAACTCGGCGTAACGAGCCTCTGACCATTCAAGTTTACTGATAATTGGCCATCCCCTTCGGAAACCCGAAATATGACTAGAATCCGTTAGTATATATTTTCAACCATTTATATGACGTACAGATTGCCTGTGGACTGATCAAAAATGATCTTCGAGATTCTAGACTGGCCTGGTGCTACCCCGCAACTAAGTACCTGTCTTTTGATCATATCAATATCCCGTCTAACCTGAAATTGCATAGACTTACTTATAGGCGTCACGGAACTTAGAACGGATATCTTCGCGTGCGGTGTCATCCAAGCCCCAGAAGAATTCCTTTATTAGAGGCTCCCCAGGGACCTTTTCCCACACAAGGTATCTAATATAGCCGCTAGGAACGAGGTCGTTATCTCCTTGTGTACTTTCTGCGTAGCCAAGAAAGCGAGGAACAGCGCCACAGCGTCCACTCTGTAATAGTTTAAAGGACTCTAGCTCGCCACACACTCCAGGAGGAACGGCCTGTCTAGCTAGTGTGTCGTGGTCAGCGTCCTCCGTTCCAGTGATAGGAATCTGTTGGTAGATTCGCATGAACGCTATCTGATTTGGGTCCCCTATAAGGTGGCATAGAAACTTGCCAACTGTCTTAGCTGACCCGCGGCCCATCTTGACATCGTGATCTGTCATAGGGGCTGCCCTCTCCGAGAGTTTCTCTGTGATAACCCACATTCGGGAGGGTGTGGGTGTGGCGGGGGAGGTCGTAGCTCGAGAGGGCTCGGTGGAAGGGGTAAGGGAGGTAGATTGTGGTAACGCGCCATCCGAGACAAGGTCATATGTGGTGACCGTAGTACCTACAAGGCCGCGGAGCAATCGAGCATCGAAGCAGGTCGTTCTGGTATCAGGTGCCATGATGATAGTTGCGAAGAGGAGGCTTCATAAAAGCAAGATAGCCCGAAAGCCATGGGTGTTTAGCTTAGGGGAAGAAAGAGTTATGCACTACTATATGTGATGACATGGATGGTCATGTGACTAAATGAGATCTCCATCGGCCATCACTGTCTGCCCGTGTTTGCTTTCTTTGTTTCTGTACGCCTTTTCCAGGGCTCTCTAGCTTTTCCCGATTTTTTCTTCTATCTCCAGACGTCCTGTTTCTTACTCCCTTGATAGATTCGAGCTAGCTGCTCAATGCCTATTCTTGTTGTAGCTCTCTCTTTTGTCCCCCATGTATCATACGTGCTGACATCTTTCATCGACATCCACATACTGTCCACACTAGGGTGTGCCAAGCTACCCCGCGGTCTGGATCACTTGAAGGACGCTAGTCCTGGTTCGGTTTGGAGCCGCGGTAAACTTGACTACTGAGCTCGACCACTCAGACTTCCTAATATTATCGGTCCTTGATGTGTTTATAACCGCCATCTCGTTACCCTGTAGATTTCTCTTCTACCCGAAGGTTGCTGTGTATATGCAGGGCCTATTGAAATTTACTCATGCACACATCTCCTGACATAACAATCTTGAAAGCTGACTACTCGAGGTGACCTTCCTCAGGATTTCATCGATAAACCCGCAATATCGAATTTATCTTACTATAGTGCATGAGAATTTACTAGCTAATTGGACGCGCACAAAGTAGTAGCTGAATTTAATGCTTTCAATTTATAGGATTGATAGCGTATGTGCTTCAGGTACCGCTCATGGACGGGGAATTAATGTGTACGGAATGCACACTGAACATAGCCAAGATGGTGCTTAATTCCAAATATGAGGAAATATTGAACATTAAATATCTACAATCCACCCTGTTGAAATATTGTTGACCGGTCCCTGGTTTAACGCATTGAGGCCCACATAGAAGAAACATTGTCTCACAGAAACAACAGGAGAAGCAGTCATGAGTCTATCGTAAGAGGTAGACGACAAGACCACAGGAGAATATTCAACCCTCCATACGCCATTATTGTCAAACACCTGTCGTAAGAAGATCGTCTCTTCGTATGTGCTGAGAAAGCCGTAGATACAGCCCAGATCCTTCATATATATGATAGGCTGCGCTAGTATCTCTCTCAAAAGGTCTTCATTGGTAAGCCTTAGTTCAATCTGATGCTCGTCAATCCAGGGTGTCTTCAGCTCCCCAACGATCTTTAAGGCGTGGTTGCTGTCCTTCAATATCACGTCAGGTGTGCCGGAGTATGTAGACGAGACACATTTAAAATCTGCAAAACGGAGGTCGATGTTTTGCTGAGTGGTCGATTGCGACGCGAAGATAGTGTTAAGTACGTCCCCAAAGAATTTTTGAAAGCGGCCTTGCACACCGTGTTCATCCCCAACCTCGACATTTCCATATGCATATAGATCCCGGGCTTGAATCATATAACCTAGAGTCTGCTGCCGCCAGGTATAATTCTCATGACATGCCTGAACAGCGTTAAGGAAACCTGGCCATGGCTGGAGATCACCGGCAAAGTAGATGCTGTGCAAAGCACTCGACTGTGTATGGTGCTGGGATGTATTTAGAGCTGGAGCAGCGGACTCAACAGCTTTCTTGGGGTTGATCTTGCTTGGCATTTTGCGAGATGCGACGTCGTTGACGAGGGAGACTATCAGCGACATACTCAGTTAGCAGACCACACTTGCGCAAATCAGTGCTCTATCCATATAGTGCGCACGAAGTAATAAGGCGGTAGTAAGAGCTCGAGCGGACTCAATAGCCGGAAAGCCAAGGCCAGGAGAAGAGGCGGGCGTGTGGTGTTAGTTGGTTGACCAAGTGAGAAAAAGAGAGTATCTCAGCATGATTCCACGTTGGTCGTGACTTCCCTCATAATCCAAGAAAAGGAATCACCCAAAACGAGTTAATACTGCCGGATTTATCCCTCTTAGCGCCATCGGTATCTTAGACATTTCAGCTGCCACTAGTTATTAACTTCCCCTGTAACTAATGTAGACTTTCCGAGTTGTCGACTACTCCTTCGTCCGTCCGTTGTACTTCTCGAGGTGCGTCACCGAGGGCAGAGAAGACCTTGGATGGGAACATGAACATTACATTTTGCTCCTGAGAGTTTCTGGCTCCTTGGGAGCCATGGCTATACCTTCTCTTCTTCCATTGGTGCTCATCTACATACATCATGGCAAGCAGGATGGCGTTATTCATGCCCTGGCTCCGCATCTGGTTCTGTATGGACAGTGGGTTTATATCATTACAGCGAATAAGTAACGATTTTGTCTATAAGAAATAAATATAGTGAAAAAGAACTCAGATATCAGAGTTCCTGAGGTAACGATACATGCTATTCTTTAAATCCAATTAAAGGGGCCTCACTGTCTTGGAACTTCATCCCCTGAAGAAGAGGCGAAACATCTTGATATCTCTATAATAACGAAGCCAAACAATGCAGACTACAGCTTCTGGAGAAAGGATCTCTGTGCAATATGTAATTAATCATTTTCCTTTAGAGAAGGACTTCAATATATGGGAGCATGGAGTGAACATTCTATTTTGGATATGCTGATTACAACTACATCAACATACATCCATGGATATTTATAAAGGAGACGGAAAGATTGATTGGCTATACCTAAACTAAGCCTTCATGGTACAGCAATCACTTGCCAACATTATGACGCGGAAATTTATTTCTTGCCGGATCCTCCAGAGGGAGCAGTGTAGGTCGAGCTTCCTGATCCGTTGTTGTAGTAGGTGCTTCCATTGGGGTTGGAGTAGTAGTAGGAACCATTGCTAGAGAGAACAGTCAGGATATACTGTTTCCATTTACTCCATATATGCATGGCAGCTTCGGTCAAAGTAGGTACTTACGTATTGGAGTAGTGGTAGCTGTTCGAGTTAGACGCGCTGGAGCCATAGTCGCGAGAGCAATAGTGGTTGCCCTAGTTTGGCTTTTGTAAGTGTCATCTTGATTATAGTCTGGCATTTACCAAGAACATATGTGTATATTGTGTTCTTGGTGGCATAACATAGGAAAAGGGGGCAGGGGGCATACCTGGCTGTTGGTGCCGGAGCTGTTAACGGTATATCCCTTTCCGGAGCTAGACATGGTAGATATTTTTGTACTGCGTTATTGCTTCGGGGATAAAGGATAGAGGATACAAGAAATTTCAAAGAAGATGGAAAAGAGGAAGGGGTCCCGGTGGGGGGGGGAAGTTAATATACCGTTGGCTGGAGTATTGGTTGTGGTGGGGCAAGTGACATCAAATCGGACCTATCGTTGGATACTACCACTTTTCGGATGTTGTTTGACGCTTTGTGATATTTTCTTTAGACCTGTCTGTACTCAAAAGATGTAGATAAAGTGTAATAGAGAAGACAGGTATAGCTCTCTCAGGTCACCTTGAAAATGACCATTCAATGGGTCTAACAGACAAGATATTTAGAAACGGGAAATGGTGAAACAAGCTCTCTACTACAGAGCGACTGGTTGAGGTATGTGAGCAACAGGCCACGAAATGCAAGCTTATTGATGACGACATATCTTATACTAGACATCTTAAGATACAGATATTAACTTTGAATACGAACTGGAACAAACTATGTATCCAATCAACTCATTGGAATATTCGCGAATATCTAAAGCAAATGTCATGTTCTCTTGAAACCATCGTATTGAGCAGCATCTATATAGCTGACCTTAAAATAGATCAATGGATATTCAACTCTCTGAAGAAGTCCAGCAGCTTATCCAGAGCAACGCAATGCAACTACTCGCGACTATCCAAGGCAAAAGCCATGTCCTCGTGTGCCACCTCTAACTGGCCAGCAACTGTGTAGTTGATATCACGATAGATAGTAGTCGAATCTCTAAGGCAGGTCAACGACCTAACCAGACCAGGCAGAATCCTCGCGCGGCAAAAGCCCTGAAACTCACCACGGAAATAGCCCGGGGGGCTAATTAGGACAGTTGGACACATCGGGGACTTTCTAGCCATAGTCTCGGCGAGCTGCCCGATGATCTCTAGATAAACGATCAGATCACAAATGACCTGAATGGTTTCTGCGCGGCGATTCTCTAAAAGATGAAGGGAGTGCGCCTCGCGTAGTAGAGCATCCTGGAACAATTCGCATTCGCGCTCGAAATGCTTTTCGTAGGTCAAGTGGTTGGGTTTGGTAAGAGACATTGTTGTGGGTGAGGATAAGACACAGATTGGTTTTGATGGTTTAGAAATATAAGCACTTTGACCTAGGGCTTGTGGAAAGTGGTTAATTGTTAGACGGGAGATGGCGGAAAAGACTCCCTCTAGCTTTATATTGATGTTCGAGTCGGGATTGTTGTGTTCAAATGAACATGTCACAAAGAAGCACAAAGCAGTTGAAACAAGGCTCTTCGTTCTTTGTCTAGACTCTTAGACAAGCAGTCTTCTCGGGTTCAATCGTCCATATTGCCCACGTTGCCTTTGTTCTTTCCCTCTTCCAGGTGATTAGTGTCTTTGTTACATGATCTTCTTGTCTTTCTTTCCATGGGTATCCATCGCAACCAGACCAGATCCTCTATACCAACATGTATCTACTATATAAGCATTACTCAGTCTGTCGTCTAATCAGTATCCCAAGCCCCCCATTCGAACAGTAGTACAAAAGAAGTCATCACGACAATACAAGTGGCTTCTCGATTACCCTCATACCCATTCGAATCATCGACAGGCAATATACTACCCAGTATGGCACCTTCAGAGCAGTCTTGGGTGCCCCCCAATCCTCCCACAGGGATTCCGACCACAACCCCAGACATACCTCCGGCAACTTCCACTCCAGCACGACGCTACGGTAAGACCCAAGACGAAGGAGCTATACGACAACGATGGATCGAAGACCCTACCGACCCCACATGCCAAATTCAGCCCAGTACGCTGACCGTGGCCGACCTTATAAGCGCACGCTGGTACGTTCATACCAAGAAGACTAACATCCCATTCCAAGTTGCCGAGAACGCCTTTGCACTAGGATATGCCAACGAGCCTGTATTCAACCGGGCATTTACACAGAATTATGCACAGAGTGAGCTCGGGCTTGCGGGCTGTGAGAACATATATGACATTGTGGTTGGAAGGGGAATGATCGTCGCGGAGGGGATTTGGAGAAATGACGGGCCTCAGTTTTCTGAGATTGCCCGGGCTCATTTGCAGGAGATTGCTGAGCCTCAGAGTCTACGACACTTCTATGTCTGTGATATCGTCAATTTTGATACTAAGTTATTTGTAGAGGAGGTGCTTTATTCCTCGCGCAATGGTCTTACCTGGCCTCCGGTCTGTAGGGCACCACTCGTCTGGGAGTATAATACCCCGGAGTATCAAGGTCTTCTGGGTACGCGCATTGGGAAGTGTGCGGCGTATCTGGTTCTGGAGATCTTTCCTAGAGGTACGTATTATATTGCTAGGATTGTGACATGGGATGTACATTGCTCAATTGAGATCAGGTTTGATATTGAACCTATTCCTGGATCTTTAGTTTCTACTGATTGAATCTATTCATTTTAGGGTGTTCTTCTCTCCTTGTTTCTGTGGTTTTGTTTGATTCAAATTAACTAGGACTTGTATGATTTGACTAAGAGCTGTTAACAATGCACTTGTTTTGGTGACCTCCATTTCCCCTGTAATAATCTGTAGTAGCAATTTAGTAGACGGCCTCTTGAAGAAGAGGCGGGGTAAATGTAGCTGGTGTAAGCAATGCCCAATTCACTCGAGCTATATGAAGCCAATGGTTGACCTTTCTTCAAAGAAGTCCCAAGACGAATCAGAAAGGTATGAAACAATGACTAGATCCGCAAAAACCATCCCAATGATGAAAACCAAAGAGCTGATCGGACAACATTTACATCCCATGTCTAACAGCTAACCTACAATTTCTGGAAAGCAATATGAGATACTGATACTTATACATTGAGATATCCTCTCCCCTCACAGGTTCCCTGATCAACAACAATTCCTTTATGTACACATACAGGAACCAAGATGGCGAATTCGATGCCACATGCACAGCGAAGTTCGTGCTTTTTTGGAAAACTCCTGAAGAAATGCAGGAAAACAATTGGGAGCAGTAGGCAGCAAGAGCGGGAGAAGTAAGAAATGGAGGAAGTGGTGGGTAAATGTAAAGAGCCCAATTCAAAAAAGAATGTGACAGAGCAGAGCAGGAAACAACCAGCCCATACACCAAAGGAGCCGATCGAGTGGAGGTGCTAGAACAAAGAGAGAGAGAGAAAAGTGCGGAGGGAATTAAAAACAGATCAAGAGAGGAGTCGTCGTTCTCGTTTCGGTTAGGTGAAGTACAGACGCTTATTTCTTGTGTTCACTGGCGACCGTCTCAAACCCCTCCTCGGCAGTTTGCGAGGCGATGTTAGACTGTGCCTGCTGGTCAGTCTGTTGCTCAAAGAAGGTCGGCACCTGGCTGCTTTGCGGTGTCTCCGATGACTGAGGGGTGTCTTCAACTCCAAGAGTTTTCTTTGCCAGCCCCCGAGCCTGCGTCTCGCTAACCTTGCCGTAAACAGCCATGGCATTGGCAATCATACCACCCATGTCACCGACATTACCGGGGACAACAACAGCCGTTCCCTCACGTGC
This sequence comes from Penicillium sclerotigenum, assembly GCA_928213465.1. Classification (NCBI taxonomy): domain Eukaryota; kingdom Fungi; phylum Ascomycota; class Eurotiomycetes; order Eurotiales; family Aspergillaceae; genus Penicillium; species Penicillium sclerotigenum. The sequence goes on along the minus strand of CAKMRK010000062.1, from coordinate 69,561 downwards.
CAGGTTTGACCAGGCCGCAACGTACTTCTCAGCAACGCTGAGACTAACAGCGTTATGGGCGTTCTCACCGCCTTCCTCGATGGCCCGAGAAACAGCGTCAATGCCGAGCGCGGTAGCCTCGGCCTTGAGCTTGATAGCCTCGGCTTCACCAGAAGCGTGGTTGATCTTCTCAGCGCGCAGAGCCTCGGAAGCCAAAATAACAGACTGCTTGCGACCCTCAGCAATGTTGATCGCGCTCTGGCGTTGACCTTCAGACTCGAGGATCTCAGCTCGCTTAGAGCGCTCAGCAGTAACCTGACGGTGCATGGCAGCAACGACGGCCTCAGGCGCGTGGATATCCCTAATCTCATAACGGAGACAAACGACACCCCATTCCTGAGCCGCCTCGTTGATAGCCTTGGTGATATTTGTATTGAGATTGGCGCGTTCCTTCAGAACGTGATCGAGAGTCAACTGGCCGATTTCGGAACGCATCGTCGTCTGCGCGAGTTGCGAAATAGCGTATTCTGCGTCCTCAACTCCGTAGCTAAAAGTGATAATTGATGTATTAGCGATTGCTTTGTTCCGACTGGTCCGATTCGACCCAGCAACCCAGAACCATCATAAAACCGCTCACCTTGCCTTGTACGCATCGAAAACGCGCGTATATAGCACGCCGTCCAGCTCAAGGGTGACATTATCCGCCGTAATAGCGTTCTGGCTGGGGATCTCAATAGCTGCCTCCTTCAAGCTCTTCACGTAGGCAATTCGGTCCAGGAACGGCACAAGGATCGCAAGACCGGGTTGTAGAATTCGGTCAAACTTTCCCATGCGCTCGACGATCCATGCTGTCTGTTGCGGCACGAATCGCACAACGGTGTTCGCGGGGAGTGTTTGTCGGTTGGAGAAATAGCTGGTGGGTCCCTCGTTGTATGAACCTCCAGTTCTGAAGCTATTGAAAAGAGACTCTGGGGCGAGAGACTGGGGAGAATTTGACAGTGTCCGTCGTTGAATCTGGGTGAAGGGTGTGGCGCTGACTGCGGAGGTTCGTGTGAGACGTTGGGGTTGGGGAAGGAGTTTCTGGCCACGAGGCCGGAGTAGCCTTGACGCTTGGCGGGATGTGCCCTCCATGCTGATAAAGCGGTGGGTTTAAATGTAAAGAGGTTTAAAGGAAAAGAAAAGCAATCCAATGTGCAGAATAGAGCTAGAGAGGGGAAAGGGAGCTGTTAGAACCGGATCGGGATTGAATTATCTCCGTTCGGTTCCCAGGTTACAAGCTCTTGCTGCCTGAGGCAGAAACCATCAACCTCATTTCACCACTCAACTTACTTCATATAGACTATCATTATGTACTAGTCTCAAACACATCTTACATTTGACATTCTATTACAGCGCAAGCTTAATGTCCTGGAGTACATAGTATGCATATCAATCATGAAATCATATTACTCCACAAGGACCTCAACAGCCCGGTTTATGCAAACAACGCAGGAGACAAAACAACATCTTCTGTGCAAAAACCCCAGCAAGAAGAAAAAAGGCACTGAAATGGATAAAACCACTTCAAAGGATCTGTCCAAAGAAGCATTGGGTAGACCGAATAGGTGGTCTCCCAGGGAAGAAGAGATCGGCAATGTAGATATGCTGGATTCATTTTCTCCGGTTGACACGATGGACGAAATTTTGAAACACAAAGATAACCTCAGACAAGACTTTTAACACATGTGCTTTTTTCTGGGCCATTGCCATGCTGATACTTGTTAAGATCCAGAGCCAATGAAAGGCCTGGATCAGAAATTGACTGGATCGATAAAGGAAGTCACAACCTCAGGAAGGAAACAAGAAAAGTAGTGGAGATATCTATGTCAAGGATGGGGGAAAAAAACGAGTTTTGGGGGCCCGGCACACCGTAGTGGCAGGTATCGAAAGAAAGAGAGACTGTCAGAAAAAAACATGCCCGGACGCCAGAACGTTTTGAGAATCTCCCATGACTGAAAAAGCGATGAAAATTAAACAGAAAAAAGGAGGTGAAGAAACTCCGTAGCTTCGAGTTGACCGAGAAACCAGACCGCATCATTGCAAAGAAAGGGTCACATGGAACTCTAGAAGAAAAATTGGCGAATATGCATGCAAAAAAAAACCCATTTTGGACAAAAAAAAAGGAATAATGCTGGTCATGAAAGATGAACAAGCAGTAAAAGGAAACGTGTCGCGAAGAAGCAAAATTCAGAAAGAAATGCAAAAGGGCTCATGATAACTTTTCTCCCGCCGTCGTGCCGGGTTGGGTATTGAAATATTTGCTGATTCTCCCCCGGTTGCTTGATTTCATCTTTCCACTCGCAATGGTTTCATGGATCATATTGGAGACGAGAGTGTGATAGTCCGATGTTTGATCTTGTGAAAGATGGACCATGTCGTACATCATGAGGTCAGGAATGGGGCGACGGTGAAGCAGACAGGTCCGATAAAATCCCATGAGCTCGTTGAAACCGTTGTCAGAGTGTCGAGTCAAAAGATCATCAAGGGCTGAACGCCTAAATTCATTGTACAAATGCGAATTGAAATTTTTTGTCAAGTTCAATGACCAATATTCGTAGGGCTGGGTCATTCCAAAGCTATACCTTCCTGCCGTCAGTCGGGCTCGGCCATCGGAAGTTTCTTTGCGAGACATATTGAAAGTTTTTAGGGCATAATTTGACGTTTCTATGGGCGAATGTCCCTTCCCCTTTGACTTGGGCGCCGGCTGATGCGCTTCAGCGAAAGACTTCTTGATCAGTCAAATCGGTCGTCGAAGGTAATCTGTGTCAAAGCTGTATTCAGTCAGTCAGTGCATCACAAAAGATATTTTCTCATGCAAAATGCTCAGCATACCTCGTCGGGGCCAGCGTCGGCTCCAAATCAGAGGGGAAAAGGGGGTTCGGACTGCGAATCTAGTCCACGCGCTGAGGAAGAAGGGTCAATAAATGAACAGTCCACAGTGAAAGACGAAGACGACGAAAGAAATGACGCTGTCGAGTCATCGGGGGTGGGGAGTTCCAGGGGCATCCTACATTGGCAATTTCGTTCACTGCGGTGGGTAGCAATGAGGGCATGAATTCCGGAGCGGTAGACGAAAGTGAAGTCTTGACATCATGGGCGACACCGTTGGGAACGAACTGAGGGGCGGATCCATTGATAACGTTCTCGGAGTGGCTGTGAACCGGGGTGTTTTCGTCGGTCTTTCTGGCAGGGGTGGCACCGTCATGCTGGGCAGCAGGTTCACGCTGGTCGACGGGGAGGACCCATTGCTGCCACTTGTCTCTCGGGCGCAGGCGGTCAACGCCATCCTCACCAGTCTGGCACTCAACGCTGCGCAGCTGACGGGCCACGTGACGAAGGAGTTCAAAGTCATCAGTGAGGGACTTGACACGCTTGAAGCTAGCAAGGACATTTAGAGGCACAAAGCCCTGAGAATCCATCTGCTTGCGAAGGAACATATCCTTGCACATGTTGTCAACCGAGAAGTAGTACTCCAACTGCATGGAGAGCATGTTCATGAGCGAGAAAGGCTCCACATATTGCTGCTGGTAGGGAACAGCGCTCATTGGGCCAGAGTTGACAGCTGGGTAGCCATACATCGTGTTGATATCACCTGGGAAAGGATAAACAACACCGTACATGTTTGCGGGGCTGGGCAAAGTGGGCGATCGGAGGGGCATACGGTTTCCTTGTTGAGATCCATTAGGGAGCCCATGCTGTGACCGCTGACGGTCGTTGAAGCCGAACGCCTTGGGCGCAGCGAATGAGCTGTTAATAGTATTGAACTGGGCGTTCTGGCCGCCGAAGTTAGAGTAAGCGCCACCACGGCCGCGGTTAGATCCACGGCCTCCACGCTCAGAGCGGAACTCCCCACGTTCGCGGTTGAACTCGCTGAAACCAGTGGGGTCGGCAGACTTGGATCCGGCCTCGAAGCGACGGTCACTGCTGCGGGCTGCAGCCTGCGAGTCAACAGCCAGGTTTCCACCCTTCTGGTTGCGGTCACCGGCGCGGGCATCCTGGTTTCTTCCAAAGGGCTTGCCCTCACGTTGAGGGCGGGGGGCATTCTCTCCGCCATTCACCTGCTTGTTCTCCTCTCCGCTGCGGGCTCCACGCCCGCGCTCAGGTGCCTGGGAAGGCTTGCGTGCATCAGTTGCAGCACCGGCGTCGGCGCTGGTAGACCGTCTGGATTGGGCGGGAAGAGAAGCAGCACGTCCAGTACCAGCGTCGTAACGTCCTCGATCTCCAGATGCCTGCTTTGCGCCCTGGACAGCCTGTCCGGAGGCAGCCTTGTCGGTGGCAGCTCCATTGGCGTGAGCTCCACGGCCACCGTCCCGGCCACCGTCCCGGCCACCACGAGTGGCGCGTCTGCCTCCGCGGCCACCGGCGGATGGGAGTGGGGTGTTGAAAACAGCAGTGGGGACGTAAGGAACAGGTGTCCATTTTTCCTTTCCGTGGGGTCTGATGACGGGGCTCTTCTCGGTCTTTTCGTGAGACTTCTTCTTCTCTTCGCCAATCGCAACTTGGGGAGTAGGCCAGGCAGTGGCGTCTTCTACAGGGGGAACTGATCCGGCATCGCGTCCTTTTCCGCCATCGGTCTTCTTGCGATCCTTGGCACCATCCTGTGCACCATCAGCACCCTTCTTCTTAGAGCCGGCCTTGGAGTCTTGCTGAGTCTCATCAGCAGTGGAGGCGGCCTTGCTAGTGGGAGCGGACTTGGGGGCAGCCTTGACCTTGGCGTCCTGGGCCTCTCTTCTCTGTTGCCAGATGTTGACTGAGGGAAGAGGAGCAGCCTTCAGCTCCTTTGGTGGTGATGCGGTCTTCTCGGAATCCTCGGGTTTTTCAGACTTCTCTGCGGCACCTTCGGCTTTCTCGGTGTGTCCCTCACTAGGAGCCTGCTTCTCAGCGGTGGCATCTGTGTTGCCGTTCGAGGTGTTGGAATCATCATCTTTCGTCTTGCGCGACTTGGAGCCTGTGCGAACGCTCGGGCTTGATGTTCGAGAGTTGATGGCCTTCGTCTTAGCGGCATGCTTGCTGGTGACAGTGGTGAAATCATCTTCATTGTTCTCCTCTGCGGCTACCTCGGATTTTTGGATGGGCTCAGACTCAGTGGGAGCCGGTGCATCAACCGTTGTAGTCTCAACGATAGTCTGTTCCTCCGGTTTGGAGTCAGTCTTCTCGGCTTCTGATGGTGTCTTGGACGGGGTCGGTGTCCCGGAGGCGCCCTTGGCGGCTTGTGCGTACGAAAACGTAGACATGTTGTATTGAAAGCTTCTGGTAGCGCTGATCGAGTGTTTGGGGGAAAAAATTGAGGTGCGGATTATTTTACCGGACCTCGGGTGACGCTGGATTTCAGTCTACGCCTACTGGGGGCGAGATAGTACCTGCGCAAAGTGGAAATCAAGAAAGGGAAAGATTCCAGCTTCTTGTGACCCCACTAATCCGTAAGCTTCCCGTCTTTTCAGAGAGGCTCTCAATTGTGTGTCGAAAGGTCGATTTCGGGCGTAAGCGAGCCGAAGGACCACGGGGGTATCGGGTCGCGAAAGGGCAATCGAAGGAGTTGTATGGGCTGGGAGGATCGTCTAGGCCACAGATCGCATTGATGAATGGGCCGTCGATTTCTCGGTGTGGAGGGGTGATTGCAACAGCCGTGACTCGTGAGCACACAGGTTGTCAGAAAATAAAGAGGAAGGTGTGTAAGGTAGAAAAATTCCCACCGAGGACGCAACGAAGGCACTGCCTTGTCAACGTCGCGAGGCTGAAAAGGGTTGAAAAGGCTCAGTCGCGGAGTGGCAAGTCAGATTCACAGGAATGCTGTGTTAAGTCCTGTCAGGATTAAACAAGGATGCGAAGCACAAATCAATGAATGCCGATCCTTTGGAAAAATGAAGACCGCGACTTCGGCACGTGGGTAGGTTCGGAATAGATAAAGAATCTCGGTTCTCTCTGAGACGGAGAGGTACCGAAAGGGAGTAAGGGAAGTCGCGGAAGGGAGAAAACAACCCGATGCGGAGGGGAGAAATGTAGGAGAGAAGAGAGAGAAGACAAAATTATTTGGTTCAGGGCAGAACTGGTAGCGGGGTTTTTTCTTTACACGTAATTTAATGGATGGGCACATTTTGTGTTTTTTGTACAATTAGTTTTTTTTTTTTCATTTTTTTGTGGAATTTCGCATAAAAGGGAAATTTTTTTAAAACAACTTCTTTTAGTTTGATTTCTTTTCATTTTAAATTGTTCCAGGTTCTTTATTTTCTTTTGAATATCTTCACATTATTTCTAATTTAAGTCAGGTTTGTTTTGTCAAGGGTTCCCTAAGTCCATTCATATATATAGTCGGCCATCTCGGAACTGAGTCTGTACTAGCCGATTGAGGCATATAATCCCATAGTACTTAATAGTACTTACAACATATATCCTTAATTAATACGCATTGTAGGATGAGCATACTATGTCCACTTCTGCTTATATATTTGCTTTGCCGAGGTCAACCATTTCGGCAGTCATGGTACCTTTTATACATCGAGTATATAAAACCAACAAAGAACCAGTTCAAAGCCATATAATTGAGCCGCATGCTGCTTTAAATGGTATTGGCCCAATAACAGTCCCAGCTCAGGCGACCCATGATTAAAATAGCTGTCGAAGTGGCGATACTTTTCAGGGTTCTGAGCTCTCAAGCAACAAATGTCCAGCCAATTAGATAACACTATGGCGATCTTGTTCTAGACCTTCAATCAAAGACCATTTACTTTATAGATAGAGTCTCTATTCAAGTTCTAACAATAGAGATACCATTGAATACAATAGAATACCTATACTAACAAGTCTCATCCGCTTGTAGTAAGAATACATACAAAGTACATAGTACATCTCAACATCGCGGGGTCCACCGGAGCCCCTCCGGCCATTGGCGCACAATAGGAATAATATCTGACGTGGGAGAGACGAGGTTTTCTTTTAAATGACAACTACTTTCTTATATAAGAATCATAACATCCATATTAACTATCAGTTAGATATTATTATCATCGTGAATACTTTTAATACATACCTAGGTACTCCTCCAACTATAACCCAATAACCGAAATCCTCCCAAATCCTTGTAATCTTCAGCCCGTTAGACCGTTGATTGTTCGGATATACGGCCCGGTGATGAAATCCTCGGTGTAAAACGTAATACATAGCAATACATTCAACATGAAGGTGACAAGTGAGGTATTACATATTATATTACACAGTATCCCGTGAGAGAAAAAAAAATTACCTAGGACAGCCATGCTGATCATTGTGCGACGGAAAGAATGTGATATAATGGCATTCAATCACGTGAGCTGCCCAAGTGCTAGCTAGTATATACGAACCCCCTCACTCTTTTCATATATTTATATATTTGTATAAAAATTAAAACCAATCAATCCAATTGCTAAATAACTGGAATGCGAAACATCTCGATCTCCCTTTCACCTAATAAGTCCATATTCAAACGTTGTGCTTTCGGCAGTGATTAGGGCTGAGGGCACGCGGAAACCATCGGAATAGCAGAGTGGGTATGTAATCAGAATACGCGGGATGGCGGGCTGTATTACTATGTACCCCGAAAATAACATGCCTGCGGTTGTCTGTGATCTATAGCGGGATTTGCCTGATCTAAACAGAACCCGACGTCTATGTAAAAGAGGGATATTGTTCTGCTAGAGAAAATCCCATGTTTCATATTCCCATACCAACACCGTAAGAACACCTACCAATGTCGAACACTGACCAACACTTGTTCACGCGCATCGAGATCCATCGCCCCCAGTGGACCCGTCACTAAGCCCAGGCGCATAAGGACATGCCAGACGAGCTTGCGCTTAAGATTCTCGCGCACGGGGATCTTCTCCAGGGCATCGTAGCCATTGAAGTACTTGAGGAAGACAGGCCAGTATTTCTTGTGCAGAGCCAAGCTATCGTTGGGTGTCATATCCGGGCTAGCGTTTTCGTCTCCTTGGACGGTTCTGGGGTTGTCGGGGAATCGGGAGAAGATTTCGTCAAGCCAGCGGGACTCAAGCGGGGATGCGCGGTGTGGGGAGAGGATGAAAGAGGACAGCCGGAGAGCTGTCGATTGATCGAGGAGTTTGTGGGAGAAGCGTAGTTGGGCGTGTGCGTCGAGTCGGCTGAGCGTAGGTGTTTCATCTCCGCTGCCGTGACTGTCGAGGGAAGAGGACGAGGAAGAGTGCGCGTCATCATATTCATCGTCGGAGTCGCTGACTGGGATTGAGTTTGAGTTGCCCTTAGACAGGTAACGTTCGACTTCCTCCTTGCGTAACGCCATTTCCACGGCCATTTTGACCTCGGGCGGGACTTTGATACGCGCGAAAGTGCGGAGCTGGGTGACCCAGCCGCCGCGCAGTAACCAGGCCAAGATAGTAAAGTATATCTCCTTGTGGTCTTTGCTAGGGATGAAGTTGCTATAAGGGCGAGGGGTACCACTGAGGGTGGAAAGCATTTTTGGCAAACTAGGGTATGTTGGGAATGCCGTCTGATAAGCGATCGTAGCTATTTCAAGCTTGCTCAAATCACAGTTTGGAGAGACGATGTATGTGTCTCGTTGGTGGATGGGAGGGATGGCGCGAGCTCGACGCCAGTATACAAGATGACTTGACAGCATCTGAATATGGGATAGTGGAATTCCCGATGATACGGATATCTGCGCAAATGACTTGGTCGGCTTGGAGCATCGGATATAATGCGCAAGTGCAGGGGCTAGCGTTCCCCCAGACGCTTCGATATCCTTGATAATAGCGGCTTCGCTGTCTAACAGAAGTAGAGCAAAGTGCTTTGCCAGGACCTGATGTGGCGTGTTGTTTTCATCTGCACTTGGATCGTCGACAGGGGTTGGGGTTGCACTGTCGGCTGTCGTGAGCCACAGGCCGGGGTATGCTTTATCCATAGGTCCAGTAAGGTATGATGTAGAGGTCAGAGGTGGAATCTGGAGCGAGATGGAAACATCCGGGCTGAGCGATACGGATGCGATTTTGGATGCCGATATGCTGCTATAGACTGTGTAGATAGCTCGAGCTAGAGAAGACTGGGATATCAATTCGGAGTAAAGATTATGGGTGGATGTTTCTGTCCAGTATCATTGTCAGCTTCAGCAGGATAGCTATTAGCAGGAAACATACTTGTCTCTCGTGCTCTTCTCCTCACTTGTAGAATATGCTGAGACTCCTTCCACACATAGTCAGTGCGAGCCTGTTCCCATTTAAGAGCCTTGGCAAATTTCTTGATGACATTCTCGTAGATTTCCTTCACACGCATGGAGTACTCCAGCAAAGGAGGATCCACAACAAAGACAACATTAAACATTGTCATATGGTCTTTGTCCTCTGAATCAAGCGGCTCATCCGATTTCCCAGGCCGTCCGCCGGTCGACCCACGCTTGCTATCTGTCGGCGATGTCAATGACTCCGTGATAGAACCGACGCTAGCACCCAGGTCAGGCGAAGTAACAAATTGCTCGTCCTTCTTGTCCTCCTCGGCACTATCATTGTGACCTAACTCCCCACCGTACCATTCTGCACGAGGCTTCTTCTGCTTCTTGCGCCGTTGCTTGCGCCATGAACCATCCTCGCGCACAAAGACTGGCCAACCAATAAGTGCCAAATCATTGATGCCAACCTCAAAACGCCGCTTATGCCATGACCGAGACGGACTGAGCAGCTTCTCCCACACACTCCCAGGCACACCCAAAAGCGACTCCCATGGTGGCCTAGAGCTCCCAGGACCATCATCAGGCCGATCAGACGCTGTCCCCGCATCGTCGTCAGGATCCGCATCGGTGCCTGCAGCCCGTTTCCGAGCTGATGTGCCGCGCCCAGAGCCTAGCGACCCAGGGCGCTGGGGCTCACCAGCAGCAGGCGAGGCAGCGACAGGTAAATGATCATCGAGGCCGAAGTTGCTAGCGCGGCGACCCGCCATCACGGAACTCCCACCAGCATGGCTCTGGGTATCCCGTTCATCCTCATCTTCGTCAGAGCTCAAGCCGCTTTCAGAGCTCGAGCTCGAATCGGTACTCTTGGATCGTGTGCGGGTGCGCGAGACGCGCCGGCCGCCCTTGGTGGTGGTTTTGATGCGGCTTTCGCTGAGGGGGTTCGGGGGGTAGTGAAAGACGAGGCGGGGGCCGGTGCGAGAGCGAACAATGAGGATAATTGCCACGAGACACGGGTCTGGTGGCCTGGCGATCGATGACATTTGGTGGCTTGGAGCTCCGTGGAGGAGTTGGAGATTATAAGAGTGGCTGGGCGAAAACGGTTTCGCATGCGGGGAACCGCGTAGGGAGTCAAGGTCCCCACTGCTCAGATTAGTATAACTTTGCGAATTTTGATACTAACTCATTTAAATGGATCATAGTTGCTTATTTCATGTGTTAAATAGGTACCAAATACATTTTCTTATGTGCAACGCCTTAAATAATGCCAGCACTACCCAAATATCACGAACTAGCGCCACTCTTCCATATCATACAATATCATCCAACGTCTCCCAGTCGCATATCAGCTCTTCCGTTCTAGATTCGTTGCACCTGCAGTTGATGTATCTGACGTCTGTTCTTTCCGTGCGTCGTCTTTAAACACCAACCCAAGGTTCTCGAAGTTATCCGGCGCCATGAGGTTCCTAATCACAAGGTTGTCTCGATCAGCATTTTGCTCCAACACTCGGCACAAATGCAATCCCCTCCTATGGCAATATCCAGTGCGCCTCCGTATATCGGGCTGACTCACTTGTCCATTCGGCAGGCAAGATATTCCTTGGCCAATTTGCGACACGCCTCATCGTTAGTGCCTTTGTTCATCTTGATACACTTCAGATATCCCGAGATGACATGTTTGCATTCTCCTGCAGTGTCCCAAATTGTGATTAGCTCAATTGTTTTTGCTAGTCTTGCCAAGTTCCTTCGGGATATGGGCTGTGTGGCTGAGGGCTGGCGTACCTTCGTGATCAAGAGGAAAGCTACCACGCTCGGGTCTGCAAGCGGTTTCGTGGGTCAGTAATTATGTAGAGCAAGAGATCCAGTCTCGTTCATTCGCTAGATAGCATGTTGCAGGCGTAAATATGCACGCTTGGGATGAGCGAACTCACGGTGATGGCTTGTAGTTTACCGATCCACCGCCTGGGGCTCCGAAACTCATTTTCACCAAGATTGAGCGAATACCCGCTCTGAATATCAACACAACAGGGTTCTGCTTTGGTATAGCCGTTAAAGTAGCTGAGCAAGGTGAGCATCAGTCGATGAAAGCGAATCCAAACCTCCGAGAAACAAACAGGACAAACTAGACAAACACCTTTTCAGCCAATCACAGTCGTGTGATACAGTCGATGATGCATGAGATCAATCCGGCGTCTACGGAATAGGACCCGGGCATCCAGATATGGGTTTATTAATGGAGAATATGTTGTGTGGAGTCGGACACGCCCTCTAATTGTATGAGGCCTGTGCGGTTTGCTTGTTTTGTTGGTTTTGTTGTCAAGTTCCCCCTCCGTGGTCGAAGTATATATATATCGACCTCCGGAGTACCAAGTACGTCTTAACCCTGAATAATTCCCGACTTTCCCAACGAAGTCGTCTACAACACTCCGATTATACTCCTACTGGCCACCGGTCTATGAAAAAACATACCAAATCATGCCTATGTACGTGCAGCTTCATCAGCACCGCCTTGCATTCCCGAAACAAACATACTAACTGTGTCTATAGGAAACTCGAAGGAAGCTGCCAATGCGGCGGCGTTGAATTTACCCTCCAGTCCCAAACACCAGTTCCCTATCAGTTATGCGCTTGCAGCATCTGCCGCAAAGTAGGCGGACACCTCGGTGCTGTGAACCTCGGCGGCATTGCCGATAGCCTGAATATCATCAAGGGCAAAGACCTGATCAAGTACGACCCATCCATACCCTCCGCTTTTACTTCCGAGCACAGGATACACAGAGAAACCATCATTGCATACACTGGAATAATATGTAATCATACTGTAACCCACGTATACTAACGCAATGACCAGGAAATACTCTGCCATCAAAGACCGCGGCACACCGAATGAGAAGGTATGTTCCTCCGAGAGGAACTTTTGCTCGAACTGCAGTACTATGTTATGGCTCTGGGACCACCACTGGCCTGAACTGATTCATCCGTTTGCATCTGCAATCGATACGGACTTGCCGGTACCCGACGAGATGGTGTGCATCATGGGTGGATCGAAGCCGGCGTGGGCGCGGTGGCCAGAGGGAAAGAAGAGTGTGCACGAGGAGTATGGTGAAAACAGTCTTGAGGGATGGCATAAGAAGCATGGTTTGTTTGCTGAGTAGGGAAATCCTAATGAGCATGGGTAAGGTGGCAGAGGTGTTGGGGATGGTGTACAGCAAAGGAGTGACGGAATGGAAGAGCCATGAAGGATCGAAGTACAAGCATAAGATACTAAATGGGAAGTGTCCAAGGAAAAAAAATATGATTTGATATTAAGCTATTATAAAATGACCAATGTCTCCTGTAATGCATATTAGCAATTGATCATACCACAAGATGAGTGAAATGATAGCAGACAAGGAAAAGATCAGTTCTCCAAGGTGAAATATTTTATCGACATGATAGTTCAGAGATAGAACAGTATATTGGGGTTCATCATGCAATGAGATAGAAAATGGAAGCAGAATAAACTCACGGTCAACGAGCCAAATGGTCTACCTGGGGGTATTCCTATTTGTTTACTTATGCCGAGTCAGCGATGAGATTCAAGCAAGAGGCGTGAGTCAAAAGCGAAATCAAGACATGGCAACTAAGTCAGGCTTCAAGTTAGTCAGCATTAAGTACGAACTATGCGATCGACAGGACCACACATACCTCATTAAATCAGAATTTTGTATTGATGTTCATTCCCGGACACGAAGTCCGAGTCCAACAGTGTGAATAACACAATCATCATGATAGGTATGACCATGGCGAGGAAGGGCAGAGAGAGTTGAGTGATGAATTACCTGCAATTTCTGTTAGAAATGCTGGTTTCAAGTTGTCGATGCGACATGAAATTATTGTGACAAGGGCAATGGTTCAGGTGACGAATTCTCAACAAGTAATCCACTTCCCAGACACCCACAGAGTTTGTACGCTCTGGTTTTGTTGGATGAAGGGAAATGGGCACGTTATGTCCGCCCGTTCGTTCAAGATTTCTTCATGCTAGGCAACAGCCGCAATGGAGGGATGGGATTCAATCCAAGTGTAATTTACCTGAGCGAGAGATTGTTAGTCAAAGATCACTCAATGAATGGCTTATAAAAGTAATGATGTTGTTGTGATGGGTCAGACAAGGCTGAAACTTAAAAGTATGACAGATTCAACATGGATCTTCTGATTGAGGAATGCCTTTGCATGTCTATAATATAATCATCCCCGGGGGTTTGGGGTCGACAGAGAAAAAAAGATTTTCCTTACCTTTTGGAAAAAAAAGAAAGAAACTGGGGATTATTCGCAGCGCTGGGATTACCTCAGGCTTTGCGCCCAGCTGGAGTGTGTGCCATCATTAGACACAGTCCAAGCTGAGAGAAGAAAAACAAAAGAAAGAAGTGAGAGGTGCAGAACTCGGAGCGATGCAGAAGAGAAGAAAAAATTTTGCGGGTGGAGCTCGCTATATAAACTAAAGCGGTAATCTACGGTAGACGCGTGCGACCTTTGGCGTTGTTTGTCTTGGCATCAAACATCGGCGAAATAACTGGGCCGAGAGTTGGAGTGGATATGGGCAAGGGAACTGTATTTGCATGTGGAATGGCCAGTCCTCACTAACACAGAAGGGGTGGTGAGGGATAAATCAATGCAGCACTACATACCACCGCGATGGTTGAGATGACTGGGCTCTTTGCCAATGAATTCCACCGAGCGCCTTCCATGCTTCATCATGCAACTACGGTAGCTCTCGTTGCCAATTTGGCATTGTAGACTGGTATCGCGACTACCTGCAAGAACCTAAAGAGCTTGGGCCTCGAGTGTTGAGCAACCATAAAAGGTTGACGGGCGAAGATACCTCGTTGATGACGTCAACATATCAAGGGCTGATTGTAGCTTTCAGCATGCAAATTTTGGGCGCTCGAGAAGGGTTCTTGGTGAACAGATTCCTGATGTGCCTGGATCGTAGTGTGGACTTGCTGGTGAGAATGTATCATAAGCAAGTTCGATAGCAAGAGCCGGCAGTGTCGGGGTATAGTAATTAGCGGTTGATGTTGAGCTTGTTTCTGTAGAAGGCAAGGCATCACACGAACAGCTGACCAGCACCCACCACCATGGTGCTAGCACTGCCAAGTCCCAGGCAGCTCATTGGCATTCTAGGCAGAGAAAAGCTAGCGCAGGTTGAAAAAGGCTCAAGCTTGCTAACAGGAAGTTTCATATTCCTACATACATATTTAGGTAGGGGCTCCAAAGATGTCATTCCCACGTCATCTTCTTAGCCAACCACGAACATGATTTCATCACATTGACGTGTCTTCGATAATCGTGCTTTGGACTTTGCTCTGAATTCGAGCTGGAGATAGACACGAACTGTTGTATCATCATCAAAATCAATTAATCAAAAATGTCCACAAAATTCAAGCTTAACACCGGAGCAGAGATCCCGGCCATTGGATTTGGAACCTGGCAGGATGCGAGTGAGCAGGAAGATGCCGTAGCGGAGGCAATCAAAGTAGGATACCGTCACATCGATACTGCACACATGTAAGTAGTCTTGCTTCCGGACTGAGACGAGCGACAAGCTCAATGTACAGCACTGACTGAACCCTAGTTACGGAACTGAGAAGGCTGTTGGCAAAGGCGTTAAGAAAAGCGGCGTCCCGCGCGAAGATATCTTCATCACAACCAAGTTATGGAACAATAAACACCACCCGGACGATGTAGCACCAGCTCTGCAGCAATCCCTAGATGATCTGGAAATGGATTACGTTGATCTGTTCCTGATTCACTGGCCTGTGGCCTGGCAACGAGGCGAGGAACTATTTCCGAAGAAGGACGACAAGCCAATTTTGGAGAATATCGATATCGTCGACGTACATCCCACGCCCCTCTCTTGATCCATGAATTCAAGAGCGCTGACATGAAAGCAGACGTACAAGGCAATGGAAAAGCTTCTGAAAACCGGCAAGGCGAAGGCGATTGGCGTCTCGAACTTCGACAAGTCTGAAATGGAGCGCTTGATCAAGAACACATCTGTCGTTCCCGCTGTGCACCAGATAGAATGTCACCCGTGGCTGCAGCAACGTGATTTTACGGAATGGCATCGAAAGAATGGTATACATGTAACCCACTATTCGCCGTTTGGGAACCAGAACGCTCTCTATGGTGAGAAGGGTGGGCCTGCGAAGTTGCTCGACGAACCTGTGTTGGCGGAGATAGGCGAGCCATACAACAAAACTACAGCCCAGGTTGCTCTTGGTAAGCGTGATCTGTCTGAATTTAGTTTGTACGATGCTGACTGCAGCGTGATTTGACAGCTTGGGGAGTCTCCCAGGGTCACTCGGTGCTGCCGAAGTCTAAAACACCTCTGAGGATCAGGTCCAACCTGGGAGGGGACTTTAAGCTGAGCCCAGAAGACATGAAGAAGATTGAGAAAATCAACAAGAAGCTTCGTTTCAACGATAGCAGTGTGGAGTTTGGCAGGGACTTCTTTAACGGCCTGGAGGGAAAGTGTTAAGGTAGATTGGTGAAGTTTGAAGAATGTTTGAAGCTATGCGGTCAATTTAATAAAAGCAAATTATAACTATTTCATTGAAGTAACCTTATGATGGAGAAGCCCAGGAGATCAGATCGAAGCTTAGATCGACGATGGACATACTTTGTGACGTCATATGCAGGGCGAACATAGGGGAACTTTATGTTGTAATTGCTTTCACCATCTCTCCCCACTGGAAAAATAACCTATACTGGTACAGTAAATGCGTCATGTTGGCAGCAGCTCATGGGTTTGCCTTAGTAACCCCCGCCTCGCGAGGACTGGGTTTCGCCTTCACACAGCAGCTCCTAACCCAGACTGAGCTCCCTGTGATTGCAACAGCTCGCAAGAATTGCGATGAACTCCAAGAACGATTGTTGACAAACAAGGGTATGCCCAAAGACGCAGAACAGAGACTCCATATTCTCAAAGTTGATGTAACAGGTAAAAAAGCGACTCAATTCCCGGAAATACATTCTTATCGGCACTGGAGAGCTAACAGGCCCCTAGATGAGTCTACGATATCAGCAATGGCAGACACAATTCGCCAGAAATATCCGAACACACCGCTCAGGCTAGGATTGACAATCCCTGGTATTTTGCATGCGGAAAAATCACCCAGTAAAATCGACGCTGCCAATGCGTTGGACAGCTTCAAAATCAATTCCCTCGGCCCATTGCTACTCATGAAGCACCTTTCTCAATTCGTCCCATTGAAGTCCTCACCAGAATTTCCGACAATACAGTTTAGATCTGCAATCAACTCTCAAGGACCGCTATGGCTGCCCTCGCATGCCATTTATGCAATGATGGCTGCTCGAGTTGGCTCAATATCCGACAATGCCTCAGGTGGATGGTATTCCTACCGTGCAAGTAAGGCGGCTGTATTCCAATTGGCCAAGACTTTTGACTTGCATTTGCGCGCGAAGAGCGGGCGGAGGGCAATTGCTGTCGCACTACACCCTGGTACTGTGCACACGGATTTTACCAATGAGTATTGGGGAACGAGGGAAATGCTGGAGCCGACCGTTGCGGTCGATAAGTTGTTAGGGGTGCTTGTGGGGTTGTCATCGGAGACTAAAGGAGGGAGAGGGAGGTGTTGGGATTGGATGGGGAAGGAGATTTTGCCGTGAGCTGTTGAAATCCTTAGAGAGTGATTTCTATGAGTAAGGTGACCTCTTACTAGGGCAAGTGTTTCTTGTTTGGAGGTGAAATAATGTTAGTATGGGTTTGAATTGATCTCTAACGCCAGATATTTCGTGAAACTCGGAATTTGCAAATCCTCGCTAAACATTGTGTTGGCCGTGCTTCCCGTGAGCTCACAGCTCCTGGAGCTGCGGTGATATATGGTCACTTCCGGGCACCGAAAACCATAAAAATCATTCTGAGTCGACACTGAAGAAGCCATAAACTGCAGATTAGAAGTTGATCGCATATGGCCGGAACAAAGCAACCTAGGACCAAAAAAAGATGATATAAGCTCAATGACCTACCTACAATATCCTGTGTAGACTACGGAGTATGTACTTGATTTTCAGATATCTTAACGTGCAGTCCAGGACTTGGCGATCCAAGACTCCGTGATCCCATATTTTTTTGGGGGCTTGCGGAAGTCCATGGGTGTTAGGTTATCTGTGACCAATATGATCGGCACAGAAAAAGGATCAATACTCCGTATACTCCGTATACTCCGTACTCCGTACTACTCTAAGTTACTCCGTATACTCCGTAATATTGAATCTGACAGAACGGAATTGATAAAAGCCCTAAAAGTCAGTCAGGGGGGACGCGGGCTGGAGTAGGGCCAATGTTTACGTAATCAACGCGTGAACCTAGGAACGCGTCCACGGACGAATATAAATATCCTCTCAATCCCCTCCTCCATTGCTTCCCCCAGAGTTCTCCCAACTGTGTTTGCTTGGCCTAATCCCCCAAGCAGCAGGTGCTCGGGTTTCCCCCTCGGCTCTTTGCACTTCCATAGGAAGGGAGTTCTCTCACCCATCTCATCCTGTTGAACAGCCATGCTGCTCACTTGGATGGGACGTTCATCAAAAGGTACTTCTTCGATCTCTCGGTTGTCCTGCCCTCCGACCGAGAATCGTTGGAATACCTGCTGATGGACGTCGTTTGATGTCGCTGGTCTGTCCGGTGATATCGAATCACATCGTCATCATTATGAATGACCAACATAGCAAGGCGGGTTCGTCCTGTCGTCTGTGTCTATATGCTGGAAATGATTAATTTTGGCGATTGTCGAAAGGCTTTATCGAAGATGCACGCCAAGAGACACTCGCAATTAGCTTCTAACTGCTTGAGATCTCGAGACGCTGCGTCAATGGTGGGATCTAAGACGCCTCTTTTGTGGGCTCGGTGCTCATGAGAGTTCTTTTTTGACTTGAGTTACTGCCTAGAGCTACTTTCTGATTGGCTCTGGCGATGTCCCTGCAGCACGCTTTCGGGAAGCTATAGTGGACGGTTGCTGCTTGTGCGGCGTGATTGGAAAGGAAATTCGAAGCTGTTTCTTAAGATCGATTCTCCGGGCTTTAATGTGCTCAGATTCGTCTAGTACATGAAGCCGCCACTCTGACGATCCGAGCATAGTTTTGAGATCATGGAGCGGATCAGGGGTAAAACCTTGGTTTCAATCCAATGAAATTGTTGATCGGAGCTGATGCGAAAGGATTCATGAACGTGGGGCCATTGCTACAACTTCTGCGGTCTTTGGCTGGGACAGCCTGCAAACCCCTTCGGGAGGACAGCGGGGTTTCCGGTCGGACTGTATGATGGAATGCACGGGGAGAACCAGTTCCTATCCTGGTTTATGCCTGCTGTCATGTTGAGGATGTTCTTTGTGCCGAACAATACGATCCCAAGTTGAAGCAATTCTCAACCTTACTTTTTGTTTTGGAGTAGCAACGTCGAGATACCGGAGGAACAGCCGCAATGGCCTGTCCTGGAACCGCTTGCGAAACAATCATTGTTTTCCGATGCCCACGAGCACGGTGCGAGTCAAGGTTTACACCTGGGAGTAATACCAAGTGGAAACCTGGACTTGTCTGGACTTGGATCCGATTTCAGCGCTCCATGAAGCTTGCGAGAAATCCTTCTAGCACGAGGCCGATGCATCACGGGTCGCAACCGTTTGCTGAAAGCCCGGCGGGTACGTGGCGAATCTGCCGAACTGGACCTCCTTTGAGGAGTCGCTACCTTCGGGTGGGCGTTCAGTGAAGTATTGATGTCTCGTTTTTTTTTAACCCCTCGGCTCTCCCAGGGGGTTTTTTTGTTGAGGCCATGGCCTGCTTTCTGGATGGTGAATCATTTCACCTCACCTCGGTGACGACCCTGGTGATTGTTCGGATCTGCAGTTTTATGGCCTCTTCAGCGTCCGTTGAGAACCACATAACTGGTTTTCGATGTACGCTGAAGGGGTCATAGAATTGGAGCTCCGAACGTCATCGGGTCTCAGCGAGACAGAAGACACTTTGTACCATGTTCCTGATTTAAAAAAATCAATCACAGCCCCCCTTCTTAGACTAGTCAGAATTTAACCAGCTTGTTCTCTATTTCGATCATTCTATTCCATGTAGCCTTGTTGAATTTGAAAGCGTTCTCTAAAGACCACTGGCCGTCCTGAACCCCACGTTTCTTAACAGAACAAGTGACTGCACACAGCATTTCCTATTCCTTAGATGTTCCAAGAAGTCGCCTTTTGTGTTCAAAACTCGCGTTCCTTATCCAGGATATTGGATTACCATTTTTGTAGTCGATCGCATAGAGATGACGAACAGGCGGCAACCAAAAACGACGACAGGGAAATCTCGAAGGAGACGAAGTCAACATGCATCACGTTTCTGAAGTTTATTGTCCTTATTGATTAGTATAGAACTTTTATTCAGTCACAGGTCTCAGGTAGAAACGGGATATCAATTCTTATTGTTCTCATTAAGAAAGACGGTCTAGTTCTATATCATGCAATGCAAGCCATCATGCAATGCAAGCCAACCACAAGACGGTCAACAGTGGGTTTATCTAAATTCTAATCAAAAATGCAA
Organism: Penicillium sclerotigenum; assembly: GCA_928213465.1. NCBI lineage: Eukaryota > Fungi > Ascomycota > Eurotiomycetes > Eurotiales > Aspergillaceae > Penicillium > Penicillium sclerotigenum. Next base: position 49,787 of record CAKMRK010000062.1, on the reverse strand, counting down.
GCCTTCATGGAGTTGGGCTGAATGTACTCGGACGCATTGCGGAAGCTGGTGAAACCCCAGCGAATCTGTGCAGCCATGGCAATCTCAACATCCAAGTCCTTAGCAAACTGCCAAGCGAGACCGGTATCGCGCTGGAAGGCGCGACCAACAAGAATGACATCAAGATTATCCTCGTTCAGAATCTTCTCTCCCAATTGCCCGTTGTTGATCATACCAACGGCAGCAACAAGTAGCTTATCTCCAACAGCCTTCTTGACAGCAGCAGCGAAAGGAACCTGGAAAGCAGGACCAGAGGTAATCTTCTGGGCAGAGTGCACACCACCAGTACTGATATCGATCAAATCGACAGCGCCCTGTGCAGCAAGCGCACGAGCGAACTCAACAGTGTCCTCGCTCTTCCAGCCCTTCTCACCCGGCAAGCTGTTCTCAAGCCAGTCGGTAGCCGACACACGCAGGAAGACGGGAACATCGTCACCGACAGTGTCACGGGTCAACTGAGCAATCTCCAAGGGCAGACGAATACGGTTCTCGAAGCTGCCACCGTAGTTATCGGTACGTTGGTTGGAGGAAGGGCTAAGGAACGAGGAAAGGAGGTAACCGTGGGCGTTGTGGATCTCGATGAAGTCACAGCCAGCAGCAATAGCACGCTTAACAGCAGCGACCCAAGCAGTCTTGAGCTCAGCGATATCGTCCTGGGTCATGGCAATAGGGATGGGATCGCCCTCAGCGAAGGGGATAGCGCTAGGAGCCTTCAGATTATCGGTCCAGCCGCCGACAGAGTTGTTCGCGACAACGCCGCCGAGCCAAGGTGGCACGGTGGAGGCCTTGCGGCCGGCATGTGCGAGCTGGATACCAATCTTCTGGCCTTGGCTGTGCGCAAACTCCACGACCTGCTTAAGCGGCGCGATCTGTGAGTCCTTCCAGAGACCTACGCAGCCGGGCGTGATACGGCCCTCGGGAACAACGCCGGTTGCTTCGATGATGATGTGTCCTGGTCCACGCTGGGCAATCGCACCGTAGTGTGCAATGTGCCAGGCGGTCATGTGGCCATCATCGGCACTGTATTGGCACATCGGCGCCAGCTGGAGGGGTCATTGTTAGTTGGGTTGATTATGCAAGGGATTGGAGGGAATGGCTTACACCCAGGCGATTTTGGAAAGTCACTCCTCGGATGGTGAGAGGCTTGAACAGCTTGGGAATGGGCTTTCCGCTCGTTTGGGGAGTGCGAGCTGTGCCTGCCGGAGGGCTCTGGGCAGGGGTGTAGTATGAGATGCCCTCGGCGGGCTTAGCGGAGACGTCGGGCCAGGTCATTTCGATGGTATTCAGGTATGAATATTATTATTATGTGTGAATAATGTGAATAGTTTCATCGTAGAGGGGCAGGGGAGCTTGATTTATGTAGTGATCTATCTACAGTGGAGAAGTCGAGGATTGATTTATCATCGAAATTTTCGGATACATATTACCTCTTAATTCTGGAGGCGAATAAATCACAAAATGTCAACCGGAGTTTAAAAATTTTAAAATCCCGCCTTGGAACGACCGCTATTGCGGCAAATGGGTGCATTTGTCAGGGCATGAAGTTGAATGGTCCTATAAAAAAGTAGACGAAAAGTCGCCGAATCAGATCCACCCGGTTGAATTAGGTCCCGAACTCGGATCCATTCATGTTCGGCATATGAAAATGATTATATAATGTCTCCGACAGTATCACAGGAGGCTCTATTTATGCTGAATTTTAGAACCCCAGAGACCGTGGATAATGTGCATACCGAGTGTCTTGTATATAGTAGCTAAGGTTCTGGACCACATGGATCATACATGTTGCGTAGAGAGTGCCAATAATACATCTTGATCACGAATTTTTTTAAATGATACCACTAGGTGTAGAGATAAAGACAACCTCTCAAAAAAAGAAAAGAAAACCCAACAATGGGCATAAGTGTTCTGTTCTTCCTCAGACGGCAAAAAAAAGTTGCCGGGACTAGATATTCAGCGCATTGATCTCGCTTGAGGTCGAGGAACTCGTGCCTTCCGGGAAATTTGAATTTTGGAAGGGGATGATTGGGAAGTAGGCGGAATATGTTAGACCCGCCATGGGAGTAAACTGGATAGATTTGAGACCGTTCTGAGCAGCTCAGACGGAGCTATGGATGTGGCAAGATGGCAGTACTTAGATACATGTGTATAGCATCATTTGGCGGTTGATGTTCTTCCAATATTCGTATCCATCTGGCGGTAGAATAGATGTAGAGAGTTCGCGCCAGTCTGAATCTAGGGCTGGCCATCGCAAGGCGTAGTACTCCCTCTCCGGCACGCTGTAACCCGCAGCGCCCCAGTCAATGATCCCTGTGATTTTCCCGTCCTGAATCATGATGTTAGACTGGTCCAGGTCGCCATGAGTAAGTACTTTGACTTCTTCTTGGTCGGTTCCAGACATGAGGAGTTCTTCTGCGAACAGAATGTCCTGCTCAGTCTCCAGCGTTAGATTAGGCCTAGAGTTAGCCAAAGCTTCCACCATCCCTTTGTTGAAGTCTTTACGGGAAGCAAATGGCCCATAGTGGTAGACTTTGTTCTCCCAGGGGTGTTGGAAAATGATCTCTTGGCATGGGCCACCATCGACCGTGCCGAAAAATGGCCCCTTGATCTGGCGCCATTGCTGTATATAGCCTCGTAGCTCCTGTGCGAAGGACTCCTTTAGCGTTGGGGATAATTCTGACCAGTTTTGACCGAGCTGAACGCCGTCTATTTTCTCCATCAAGATGAACCCGATATCCTCAATCATGTAGGCATTGAAAACCTGGGGAACAGGGACTGATGTTTGATTCTTGACCAGGATCATTGCCTCCGCTTCTCCCATTTGAACCCTTCGTCCCACTTTCAAAATGGTGGTTTCGTCAAGCTGTAACAGATAACAACCATTGAGTCGGTGGGGGCAAATGTTCAGACCCTTTCGAATCCGTTCTACCGGAACTAATGGTGGCGGGTTGGCTCGCAGAGAGGGGGAAAACTTGACGCCAACGGCTGTATTCGTAAGGTCACAGATCCTTTCCATCAGATCAACACGAATTGGCTAAGTTTGGGGAATTAGAGAAAAGTCGCGCTGATGAAATATGGGGAAGAGGGGCCGCTCACTGCCTCATACCCAAGGAGCTTCCACATCTCAGCATCCTGGGTCCACACCCCAGCATCCTGGGCCATGTTGCTAGTTTGCAAAATACGTATTGTAAGATGTGGTTAGATCGTCGCAGCAGTTGGTCTCGGGTTGCAGCGGTGTCTCTATTACCCCTCTAACAAGGAGGAATATAATCACGAGCTAACCTTAGGCCGCTGCACCTAATGGATTACATAAGAGTATTTAACCGCTAACTAGGCCAAAAGATCATAAGGACAAACAGAACGTATATTGTTACTTGTAGCGGTATATATATTAGACCCTAATATCTATTCAGAACCATAACATCAAGCGGGAGGTCAGGAGGTCCACCTGGGCAGAGCTACCTTCCAAGGTTGTTTGGAACCTCGGAAAAATGAACGTTCATGTGTATAGGCTAGGGAGACTATATATTTTCATTCTGACAGAATATTTCGATTATTTGTTACCTAGATGTTATAATCCTTTTGACCTAGAGGTTAGATGCTTTATGTACAAATTAATTGGGTGCGAGCGGTTCCAAATTTGCTCTGAAATACACCACTTGCCTAGATCCGTTGCCCACAGGTACATATATGTATGTACATATTATCTAGTATCTAGGCCGTCAAAATTGAAATGATGAACTCCAGGGATCCTGCTAAATGCGAGAATTAGATGACAAAAGACTCGGTCAAAATATCAAGGAAACCATTGGACTATTCTTACCCGTAATAGCTCTCGAAGGCACATACATAGAACAATGACTCACAGTGACCTTAAAACCATATTCTCAACACCGATCGGAAATCAAGCGTAAATTTCGGTTTTCATTGTCTAGAGAGTCTAATTTAAGCTCTCTGCGTAGCCAGGTCTGTAGCGGTGTTGGATGGTCTGACATTCTGGCTCGAGAGAGCTAGCATGGCTTTCGGACAGATCTAAGGAACCGTCTATTCTTAGAGTCTGTAGCGTTGAAAAGACTCTTGGAAGAGTAGGATCAGGAACATGCGTTGAAGGCAACTCACGACAACTTCGTTGCGAGCAGATGGCTTGAAAGACTCAATTCGCACCACATGGTCTCGTAGAGTCATTAGTCTTGCAACGCTTTGCTCGCGAACATAGATGGAAAGAAGACCGCCTATGAAGTCATAGTTAGCATTGGCTAAAGGGCGTCTACAAGCACGAATGATAAGCTCACCATAAGTGTCCAACTGTGTTAGAGCATGTACCAACCCTAGGACTCTTTCTCAGAGATGTTCCCGCAAGCACTGGGCGGACTTATGTTGGACGAGGTTCTGTTGTGTCTGATGCAGATGGGAACTTAGCTTGAGTCGGACTTGAAGTCTCCTTCTGTTTGTCCGACAAGTTTTGCAAGCGGTTTTAACTCTGATGTATGATTGGAGAAGCTTTGTGGCTTTTCATCATGTAAGTTGATAGTTTGATTAAGAATACGTTGTGGTGAGAGACGGTCTTATAAAAACGGATATGTGAAAGTTATGATAAATGTAATGGGTGAATGCTGAAACAAAGAGGGGCTGAGGGCCATGGGCTATATATAGATGAGGCTAGGTGCACTATGTTGTATGACACCCTTTATTTTTTTGATATGAGAGAGAGTTGTGAGGTCAGAGTACACATCCGTCCCATTGTTTTACTATATACAATGTAGCAGCTAATTTCGTCTATGATCGGCTCGTAGAAGTCTTTATCCTTTTCACTTTTTCAGCTCTAGAGGTTTCTGATATGACATTATATTGATGTCTTATAATATAGGCTATAATCGGCTGGCCCACAAGACTTACCTTGATTCTAAAAATAAAGAAACCTTAAGATCTTACATACATGTAAAAGGAAAGATATATCAAACTCCATCTATAGACAGCTATAGAAAAGGGGACTAGAGAAAAAATCGGTAATGTACCAAAAAGGCTAGCTATATACTAAAGTAAAGAGAGAAGCGCAAAAGACTATATACTATATAGGGTATCGTCACCTACAAAGGAAATAGCAAACATGACTCCCATGCCACGGAGACATTTATATTGCATCTCTATCATGTATATTAATTATTTGCGAATGAAAATTCACCGCATCAACATTGGAATAAGTCAGTCTTCTTGGCAAACACGGCACATGTCATCACTTAAATCCCCGGTGCCGCTGACAACTACATCCACCATCTCAGATTTCATAGAATAGGGATCCAATCGGATGTCGAGGAGGTGGATCCATGTACAATGCAGACCAATTAAAGTTAGCACTATCAGAACTCGTACCATGGCGCACACTGATTGGTTCTCGGCTGCAATAGTCCTCAGTTTGATAGTTAGTAACCGGCGCTTACATCTTTTTACTAAAAATACAGACCTGTCCGTGACCCATATGAAAGGGATCATCCAAACATCAGTTTTTGTATACATTTAACTTTAACCTCAATTTACTACGCCATACTATACTCGGCAGTACATAAATTAATTAAAAATAGTAGATAAATCAATTCACTAGTTAACTTTTAGAATATAGAATTATAGAGTCTACTTTTTTCAGCTCTTCTCTTGTGCTATACTTCCTAATTTCAATTACCACTTTCTTCCACTTCGCCTTGTTTTTTCTTAATCCACTTTTTAGTAGATTTATCTTTTCCTTTTCTTTCTTTCACTTACTTAAATTTATAATACTTGTGATTTACATATAATAGCACGCTCCTATAATAGCTTATATTAAATCGAATTCCCTACTATAGCTAAAGTAGCCTATAACTTGGCCCCCTTGATAAAGGTTACTAGCCCTTCGTCAAAGCGCCAAGATATAGGATCGTATTAATTAAGCTATAGACTAATCCTTCTTGACTTTTTTTAGTGGTCTTTAGAGTACTGAACCTAATATTTTATAAGGTAGTTAATAGCGTATTCGATTAAGGTAAATAACCATGATATAGATTATATAACTCTAATCTATCAGTAAGAACCTTAGGATTAATATGCTTAGGCTAGTCAAGTTAAAACCGAGCCTAATTGTAGATAGTTTAAAGGTATTTTAATAAATTTCCTTTATTAAATATAGGAATTTATCCTTTGAACATTTATGGTATCTAGTTATAGTAGTAGCCTTAATAGCCTTACTATACTAGTGTTTATATCCGTATAATAAACACCCCTATATCGAGAGGTTATAGTATATACCTAGTGAGATCCGCTGGCCACTACTCCAAACAGTTACCCATTAGACCAAAAGGTCATAACCAAGTCAATTCATGCAATTGACTTAGTTACAGTGGTATATATATAGGTCCTCACACTCTGGGATCACACTATTAATAGCTTCTTTTTTAGATGCCTAGTAATAATAAATTGATTATAGCTAACACTAATTTAAAAGTCTGTCTCGTCAAAGTTGTAGATATCTTATTAATGTATACTATACTTGGTCACTACACGCTAATAGTTCTTAAAACTACCTCTCTACCACCGATTTATTAAGTGCTACACTTCTTTTAATTTTAAGAGCTAGTGTCGTATATAGTACGAAGGATAATGTTTAGGAAATGTTTTAGTCAGTAGTCGCTGATTTATAGAGGTAGTTTAGTATCGTTATAGTGTGATCCCAGAGTGTGGAGAGCCATAATATATATACCACTGCAACTAAGTCAATTCCATGAATTTGGTTATGACCTTTTGGTCTAATGGGTAACTGCTTGGAGTAGTGGCCAGCGGATCTCAATAGTAGTGTTCTTTAATTTAATTAACTATAATAACTCTTTAGCGGCGATTTCTCAATACTCCGACCGTGTTAAAGTAATTAATATATTTATATAAAGCCTTCTATATAGAATTAAGCTTCCCACCATTTAATTATTATTAAAAAAAGCCAAATCTCAACTTCTTTATTATTTTTTAGTTAACGTTGGAGTTGGTTGGGAATCAAAGTAAAAGTGTAGGATTTTTTAGATGTTGAGGTGCTTTTGACCCTTTGACCTATCGTATTGTAAAAAGATTTCACGGGCCGGTTATAAATAGATACAGTAAGTTCGAATAAGTTCTAGAAGCAAATGGGGAAAATGGGGCTTGTAGATAGCCCTGAATGCATTCGTGCCCCTTTATTTTGAGGGGGGGGGGGAAAGCTTTTGTTTTAAAGCGTAAAATTTGTGATTTCGTGATATTCTCAATATTCTCGGTTCAAGGGTACAAAAGGAATATATAACCTTGGAATATGCAACATAATCACAATCACAAAACTCAACGGCATCAAGTTCGCTTCAATGTCTCCTGAGAATGTCCATGACATTGAGGAGCTTTCCCCTGATGATCGCACTGTTTTTGCACAGCAGTATCGGAAATATCTCCACCATATAGCCCAAGCAGCAATATGGGCGACCTACATTTATTTTGCAGTACGGTTGTTTTTCATCTTGACAACCCCGGATCGAACATGGAAGATGTCGATAATGCTTGGCGTTGAGGGTCTATTTGCCCGTAAGGTGTCCTCCAATGAAGATCATTGAACAGCCGCTGATCCTGTTAGACATTTCCCTGAAACACCAACGCTTGTCCTTAGCCGCAACAACAAAGCCCCCACACCGGACACCCCGCAAGAGATTACGAAGCAGTGAGAACCTGCCTAGAGTCGATGTGTTAGTAACATGCTGCGGAGAGCCAGTCGAAATCATCCTGGACACAGTCCGAGCAGCATGTGCTTTAGATTACCCAGTTTCCCGGTTTCGAGTCCGGCTTCTGGACGATGGAGGGTCAATTGACCTGCGCGACGCGATTGTGAAGCTCACCGCAAAATGGACTCACCTGTCTTATCACACCCGGGGCAAGCAATCCGGGAAATCTTTTGCCAAAGCAGGCAATCTCAATTACGCCCTATTTTCCCTGCAAACCGAAGACCCGCCAGAGTTCTGCACAGTCGTCGATGCAGACTCCATCCTGATGCCGGAGTTTCTACGCGCAACGCTGCCCCATCTGCTCGCAGACCCGGACGCAGCATTACTCACCACGCGACAGTATTTTTATAATCTGCCTCGCGGTGATCCCCTCTCTCAGTCGCGGGCTTACTTCTACACGTGTGAGAATGCGGAACTCGATCTTCTCGGTCATGCACTAGACGCGGGATCAGGTGCGGTCTTCCGTCGCGACGCGATTCTCGACGCCGGTGGATACCCGACCTATTCTTTCTCGGAGGATTGGCAGCTATCATTGATTTTACGAGGGTTGAAGAAGCGCACGATGCAGGTACAGGAGGTTTTGCAATTCGGTCTCGTTCCTACCTCTCTTGCTGGACATCTTAAACAGCAGAACCGGTGGCACATCGGACACTCTCAGCAGGTTTCTGTGTTGTTCCCTTCCGCCAATAACGCGATTCCAGGACATCTGCGTTGGGATATTGCTCTCGGGGGACTGTCTATTATGGCAGGTCTTGTGACATATTCGATTGGCTTTGTTACTCTCCCCTTTCTTCTTGTCTCCGATGGTGGGTTTATTCCTGCTGGATCGGCGTTGGAGGTCAAGATCCAGCTTGTCCTGGCCACCGCTCATATTGCCTGTATATGGGCATATGATTGGGCTCGAAGTGCACACGCAGGTGTTCCATTTGCGCCATTCGCACATGCAGAGAACAGTTGGCTTGCTGCTGGTAAGTTTGGTTTGAAACTTTCCACATGTCTGACCTAACTTGAAACTTGATCCTAACATGTTGTGTTAACAGCCCATTTGTACGCCGTTGCACGATTCCATCTATTTGGGAGCAAGCCCAAGGGTTCTTTTGTTACTGGAAGCACCGCCAATTCAAGTGACAACACCACATCCATTTCGTCCTCTCAAAAAGCATACAGAGATATTCTCCAAAGTGGTGCTTTGTTGAACATTTGTCTTTTCATTGCGACTGTTGGAGCTATACTATTTGCAGTATGGGTTACTATCTCCGGAGATGGATCGACAATTCCCAAACTGCTCACTACAATTGCTTGGCCGCCTTTGCTGCACTTGTGCTTTTTGGCGATTGTCAACAACTGGGTACCCATTGCCCATCTGTTCAATTCTCCGATCTATTACTCCAGAGACTCTAGGTTACTCACTACAGAAAAGGGAATATTGTACCCACGATCTGAGGTTGAAGAGGAGCTTAGTAGCTCTGAGAAGTCTTTCCTCGGCCTCTGCTGCTGTTTTGCGGTGCCGATTATTCTTTTGGGGGCGCTTATTAGCGTTGTGGTATCATAGGGCTTGGGAACTGGGTCTTAGATGGTATATCATATTCCTGAGGCTGGCAATTCAGAGAAAGGAATGGAGATATTGTCAAACAAAACGTCTCGTGAGCTATGGTACCCTCATCGAGACGCAATTTTATCCGGCCTCGTTCCTTGAATAGTGCTAGGACATCGGAATTCAATACCTGGATTAGTTGTATTCATGTCCCCAGACATCTTCTTGTTAGTGTTCTCTTAGTGTTCTGACGGTGTCTAGAATTCTAGTAGTATCCTAGTGCCCTAGTGCCCTTGTAGTGATCTGTTCCTCGCAGTATCCCCGTTAGGTTCCCGTCGGGTCGTTGTTATTTCTTTATAGTGACCTTATCGGATCCTCGTAGTGTCTTTGTTATATCTTCGAGGTATTCCTGCCGAGTCCTTGTAGCGTCCTCGCAATATCTTCGTCGGGTCCTTGTAAGGTCCTCGTATTGCCGTAGTGGTGCCTTTATAGGTGGATTTGAAGGTATCGTCTTTCAATTTCTAGCTAGAACATAAGATTACAACCAAGTAGCAAGACCCGCAGCTCATGAAAAACATCTTCTCTTAACAAAACCGAAGCAATTTACCAAGGTCGTTGAAAACCACGTTCTCATACGCACTACTCCCAATAGAACTACCGCAGCACCCCGGATAGCATTCAACATTCCTCCGCTAGTGGCAACTGGCATGCTTTGAGATTACCTTAACACGCTAGAGAAAATCATATAGCCAATAATCAAGTAACAGAAAGCGTGATAGGAGAAAATATCTCAAATAGATGACCATGGAAGAGAGAGAAGATTTGCCTAGCACGGAAGCCCGACAAACGGGGGAGGCCCATGCCTCAGGCTTAGGCAGGTACACCCTCGAATAAGAGTCTTCTCACTTCCGTTTGTGAGATGATGATACTGTTAACAAGAGTAAATGCTACCTACCTTCACCAGCAAGGGCAAGAAATTTCGAGATAAAAATCTTCTTATGTGGAACCAGTTTACCCAGAACATTTGGAATATACGACGGAAACCCCGCGTTGATCTGCTCCAGAATCCCCCAGGATTGCTCCGCGTCGACATCATATGATGCTGTCGCTGCAAGTCCCGTTGTGTCAAAGGTTGCGTACATCAACGGGACATCCTCAAAGGAGACAGAGGCATTATGGATCTTTATGTCCAAGACAATTTCCACATCTCTCACTCAACTGGATCCTCAAGGGTGGGAAACATGTATATGTCTCGCTGCTCCAAGTATATCGAAACCCACTTCCAGAGGCGCTGATCTGCCACAAACTTGGGATTGAGACTTGCAATTGTCGTGATATGGCGTGCTAGAGCCAATATCTCGGGGCCGTTACACTCAAAGTACTGGTTCTCATTTCGCATTTCCTCAGATGTGGCAGTGTATTGGGATACAATTTTCAATGAGTTGATAAACTCATCACGTTTCTCCAAGTCTTTAAGCTTTGTGAAAAGCTCCTGTCCAGGCGCAAGGGATTGGAAAAGCTTCGAGAAGTGATCATAATCTTGGATAGAATCCAGATTAACTAAGCGAGCAAATTTCCAGAGATCATTACTGTTCTCGAAAGGAAGAGCTGCCTGGCCATCGAACCCTTTCCCTTCAACAAAGCCTTCTGTAAATGAGGTTATGCTATCAAGGGACGGTGGATTCCGAGAATGGGGTAGTCCAGGACAGACGAGTAGCATTGACTTTGGAACAGATGAGGTACAGGCCCAATCAATTATACAGGTCACATTGAGATCGTCATCCACGAACAAATTGCTGGTACTCAGGTCAGGGTGAAACAACGCGAAGCCAGAGCTGATGATTTGGCTCTCTCTTTCGGCTAGCAAGGGAACAAACCCTAAGGTAGCAAGAGCAGCTGAGGTATAGTCGAGCCTATTCTTTGCGCTCTCGAGCTTTGATCCCACGGTAACGTAGTCATTCCACCTATCCGTAGCAGTATGATATTCACTGAACGTATTGTATTCTTGCCGTGTAGGCACCGGTGCATGGAACATATGGTGCTCCATAGGAAGTTCTCTAACATGAGCAAGCAAAGCCAAAGTCTGCGCTCGATAGAACGATGTTGCATCTTCAAATGGCCCAAGCGGGATGTCGTCTTCATCAAACTCATCGCGGCCATGCCAAAGGAGGGCTGGAGAAAGACACTTTCCTAAAGTATAATCGTGTTCCACCTGCAGAAGTGATCCGATCCGATCAAATCGGATATTCGAAAGCGAGGCATGGAATTTGCCCAATTGTCTCATGACTTTTTGCTTCTGATGTAGCGTCAAACATGACCTAGAGTCTTCACCCAAAGTATCACCATTGTCATCCCAACCAAAGGAAGCAAGCGGTTTCCCATGTGCCTTGCTCATTAGGATATAGGGAACGCCGATATCATTGTGACCAGTAGGACTGTTCCATTGTAAGCGGAATATTCAATTTACTCACTGACTCGGTAAGTCCGAGAGAGGCAGATTTACCAGAATGAAAACACTTCCGGGACCGGTAGATTACTTTTATCGCGTAGATAATTCAGCGTTGCGGCCTCGCTTGCAAGAACGGTGCTTGTGCTCTCCTCTTGAAGCACAAAATAGTCTTTGCGAGGAGAACGGAATATCCACTCAATACCATCTTCAAAATATATCTCTATGGCCCAGTTCAGACTGCCACTTCTTGGATGTTGGGATTGATCACAAAAGCAAGGCTTTCCACGTATGCTTTTTGCAAGGGATAGAAGGGAAAGTAAATCAAACTCAGAATGTAGAAATATATTTGCTCGTATCTCTTTCTTGGGCATTTTATGAGATAGCTTTGAAGATGAAACGAAGGCCAATAGTACTACCGAAAGAAGAGGGCTTTGGAAAAACCTTGGAGATATGTAGAGAGAGGAATGAAACATCTACGGTGAGAACGCACTGTTATAAGCCAAGTGATGGAGAGGAAGCGGTCTATACGGGCAGTTAGATGAACTCCCACCTACGGAGTATCTACGGAATGTTCATACCATGTGAATATAATCAACGGATGTTCTTATTGGCTAAAACCTTTTTCCATCATTTGCTTATAACAGGAAAAATGTTTCAAGGTTATTAGGCTACTTGAGCGCATGATTTTGATTAGGCGGGGCCCGAGACCTGGATTAGAGCTATGTGCAGATACGGCGAAAATAGCGTCGTCGTCGGCTAAGATCTTGGGTCTCCGCATATTCGAAGCTCAAAGCCAAGAGGAATCGAACCTCCCAGAGCGACGATCTTCTCCGCAATATGGGGGATCGCCACCATCCCCTCTCCCCCTCACATCCGTTCGCGTCCATCTGCGTCCGTTCATCGAGGTTGTTTCATCACCCCACAAAAGTAAAGGTACCAGCATCCATAGTTCAATATATTGATCCATCGATTTCAAACACCGAGGTACCGATTTTGAATTCGTCCGTGAATCCGGGGATGGCCGAGGCAGCTCTTCTGTTCATATGGCCCCGTCAACAGTGAATGTTTGAACAAGAACCCATCGCCAGTAGGGTTGGGACTAAAATGCGAGTTGATCTCCTAAATCTGAGTTGGCACTGTACCTACGATTCACACTATGTCTCCTACCTCCCAACCTACGTCCGGGTACCTCGGCCACCTCACTCCTGACCAGGAAGCAAAGGTAATTGAATTCTGGACCATCATTTTGACTGTTGTTGCGACTGTCCTGTCGGCTGTGTATGAGGTCCCGATTTCGAAGGCCTCTCCCATCAAGCTGTTTGCTACTTTAGATAAAATCAATGAGCCGACGGGGGAGGCTATTATTAGCGCATTGGAGGGCGAAGATGCCAACGGAGAGACCCCGGACGGGACCACAGCAGCGGAATCAAATAACGAGACCAACGGAAACATCACCGCGGAAAACCACGACAAGAAAGAGCAGAAATCGCTTGATAAGGTCGATTCGCTCATGAATGAAAATGCCAAAGACACCATCTTTTCGGAAATGGCTAACCGGAAAGTCACACCGGTACACTTTTCTTCCCTTTTCTCGCAGCTCCGAGATCTGGGAGTACATGATACAGAGATCAAGTCCATGGAGAGTATCCTCTCGGAAATGACGCCTCAAGAAATGTGCTTTGCGATCTTGAAGATGATCAAACAGGAAAATCCGGATAGTTTATTGCTCCGGTTCTTGCGCGCCAGGAAATGGGACGTTGGGAGTGCATTCTCGATGATGGCATCAAACATTCTATGGAGGAAGGAAATGGGAGTTGACGAAGAGATTCTGCCTCGGGGAGAAGAATATGCTCTGGAGAAATCCCGTGATCCCGAAGCTATCCCGAAGGAGAAGAAAGAAGGTGCCGACTTTATCAACCAACTCAAGACAGGGAAGAGCTTCCTTCACGGCTTTGACAGGGACGGTCGGCCTGTTATCTATGCTAGAGTGAAGATTCACAAGCCAGGTGCTCAGAGTGAGGAGGTTCTTGAGCGGTATATTGTTCATTGTATTGAGGCAGTGCGATTAATCGTGGCTCCTCCTGTCGAAACAGGCGTATGTTCGAGCACAATGTTGGGATATTGAATCATGCTGATCTATATTCCCAGACAATTGTCTTCGATTTGACAGGATTCGGATTGTCTAACATGGTAACACACCAATAGTGCAGCCAGATTGAGGTGATTGGTTCTATTCTAACCTTCGAAACAGGAATACCCACCAGTCAAGTTCATCCTCAAATGCTTCGAAGCAAACTACCCGGAGTCTCTGGGGCAACTGCTCATCCACAACGCACCCTGGATATTCTCCGGTACGTCGTTTAACTAGGAGTCCTCGATCTTCATTGCATAGCATCCTCATAACATCACCCTCCACAAATCAGGAATCTGGAAACTAATCCATGGCTGGATGGACCCCGTCGTCGCATCGAAAGTACATTTCACTCGGTCAATCGCCGACCTGGACAAATTTATCCCACGCAACAAGATCCCCAAAGAGTTCTCCGGCGACGAAAACTGGACCTACAAATACGACGAGCCTGTGAAAGATGAGAACGCGGTTATGAAAGACACCGCGACGCGCGACTCGCTCATGTACGACCGCATGATGATCGGTATCCGGATGATCAGTGCCACAGGAGCATGGATCTCTGTCAGCTCGCATTCTGATGGGAAGGAAGAGGAGCCGAAAGTGGGAGAGTTGAAGTCGCGACGAAACGCTGTTATTGATGAGCTCCGCGTGAACTATTGGAAGTTGGATCCTTATGTCCGAGCACGGTCGTTTATTGACCGGACTGGGATGCTTTTGCCTGGCGGTGGGCTTGGGCGGGATGCTAGTGTCGACAGTCAAGCGAAGTAGACATGTTTCTTTTGGTTATTGTTAGAATCCACAGGTGTGATTCACAGGCAGGAATGGATACATTGATATTATTCAGGCTCCTTAGAGACATGCGATATGGAGCAACCTTCCCTTTTGAGTAACATATGTTCCTATAAATTTAAGATCAACACCAACACCTCGATATTACCCCCCAAGTGGCTGAGTAGGTTCACTCAGGCTAAAGATCCTGGTAATCCTAGGGGCCGGCGTTTGGTCTGCTCAGCCCACGATCATCCAAATATTCCACTTATGCATTCCCAAACCATCCAGTTGGGCGTGGCCTAGGCATAGGTACTGACATGGGAGTTATTGCCCTCTTTGTTTTTATTTTTGGTTTCTTGTAATATGTCCCTTTTGTATCTGCTTCTAAGCATACCAATTCTTGAGAATAGCTATATGACTCCGCCGGTCAGGCATGGTGAAAACGGATGGGTGACAACATACTACGTATACCAACAAAGCTATGACCCGTATAGTATGTTGCTCTACACTCACTCCCATATTTCGTTTGCTGATAAACATGATGAGGGTCGTCATGAAAAATATGTACATTATATCCATAACTCCTAATGCTTATATACTCGTGAATACAGCCACCTACATACATAGGCAATATATACAACTCCTCTCTCAAACCAATTCACCACTCCAACCGATCATCACAGATAAGACTAACATCAAATCTCTCTTCCCCCTTCCAAACCTTGCTCCCAGAGTTACAAGACGCGACAATATCCCGCAGATCACTGATCATCCCACCAGGCCCACTAGCAAAGACACTGGTCGGGCCTCGCACCGTCTCAGCCAAGAAATCATTAACCAACCGCGGGAGATCAGGATGTCTATTGAGATCATCCAAAGCACCCCCGAGCCGCTCCACAGCACTAGGCTTGTCACATCCACAACACGCGGAAACAGACTCAGAAGGCGAGACCTGCACGACCTTCTCTTCAATCTTTGGGACCGACAGATTACAGTTTTCGGAATCCAAATTCTCAATCGAGGGCGTCTTGCTCCCGGAGTCTCGGGTAGCGAAGATCCGAATCTCGAGGTTCAACGTCTTCCGCGCTTTCTGCAAGAGATCCAGCTCTGCCGCGATCCACTCCGTATTCGCCGTGTGGCGGACTGCCCAGATAAGCTCGACCTTGCGGTCTGGCGAGGGTTGCTGCTGGGCAAGTTCCAGCAGAACGGGGAGGACGTACGTGATGCCGGTCCCGCCGGCGACGCAGATTATGTTGGTGCTGGGTGTCAAGTGAGTGGTGATGGACTCGCCATATGCACCAGTCAGGATGACAGGTGTTGTGGGTGTGCCGGTGGCAGCGAGGTCGGCGACCTTTTTTGTCTCGCCGCTTTTCGCGCGGAGGATGTATGAGTGTTGGACCGTGCCCTTGGATACAGTGGGCAGGTTGAGAGGTGTGAAGGGATGGGATTGCCAGATGCTGCACTTTGTGAAGGATAGATAGTAGTGTTGGCCGATGGACCAGGGGTCCTGGTTGTTGTGCAGGTCGAGGCGGATGACATCGCCGTGTTCTGGGTCCGGGAAGCGGGTGATGGTGGCATCGGCGGGCTTGAACCCGAGACCCAGAGTACCGGAGTGCTCGGGGTGGTAGTGTAGCAGGGCTGTGCGAGTGAGGCGGGCTCCGCGATCGAGGAACCAGAAGATCAGCGAGGGCCACATGAAGCATTTGAGCTGCTTCCAGTGGGCCCAGCAGGCGCCGATGTAGACCATGGCGAGGATGTAGTGCAGTTTGCGGAATGTTTCGTAGCCGGTGAGTCTGATTCCCCATGGTGTGCTCAGCACGACGAGTAGGAGTAGGAGGATCATGGCGACGAGGCCCCAGACCATGTATGTCTGAGTGATCCACTCGAGTCCGACGGTGGGTTGCGGCTGGTACAGTCTTAGCTCGACAACACACCAGCTGATTGTGTGCAGGGAGCTTTGGACGAATATGATGTAGCCCAGCCAGCGATGGAGGAAGTTGAAGCTCTGGTATGGCAGGCCAGTGATGAGGGAGAGGAAGGATTCTCGGCTGCTCAGCAGCACAGAGAGTGGGGTGAGGGCGTAGGCCAGGGTGCCAATGCGATCGGACCATGGGCCAATGCTGCTGCGGGTATTATATACACCGGGCATCTTTGAGACGGGTGTGACCCATTTGTTATAGAGAATGCCGACAAAGCTGAAGATGAGGAGGTAGCCAGCCAGCACAGCGAGGGTGAGCACTTGAAGGCGTGTTGTGCGGCCGAAGATGAACCGAGCCGCATCGGGCAGCAAATATTTCCGGGCTAATGAGGCAACAGAACGGCGGACTTTGTATAGCCCGGCTAGTTCTGGTGCTGCTAGTGCTGGTGGTATTGTTGGCGCACTGGACTGATTCAGGACGACCCAGAGGAGCAAAATTGTGCCAATGACACACCACAGAATGCCTGAATATAGCATCCCTAGGTCATGTGATGCGTATACAACGTCGAGATACTCGCACGATCCTGGATCGTTCGTACAAGGGAGGGCGCGATCGTAGTATCCCCAATGAGGCTCTAATGATGTCGCCGCGCTCAGGTTTTGGATGTGGCGAACATCCAATTTCGCCGACGCCATTGCGTTTTCAACTGCCCTATGCAGTGTGGGCTGACGTTGAAAACCGAGTATCAACCTCAGTCTAGTTCCAATGACGTGGAGCGACGATTCAGCTCAAGTTGATTGAGTTAACACGGAATTCTGCGGCCGGTCGGATTATCTGGTCATAGCGAAGCGTAAAATGAGATTGTAAGATTCTATGGGAGAATCACACGAGCTTTTATTGATTGCCATTATGCGAACCCCAATTCGGACGTGTTAAAGTGGCCATTTCGCATTTGCGGCGATTTGAGCACATTTCTCCCACGCCATCGCTGGGATTTTCTCCACTTCGCCTTAGTGCAGGTGGGGAGCGACCACCAGGTTATAAGACCGTCGGCCTCGAGCACTGATATCGTGTGATTTCTTCATATTCCTCATACTCTCATACCCAAAATACCCAGTCAAGATGGAGGGCATGGACTCTAGCAGCAGCTCAACCAGCTGCAAGGTGTCAGTGAGTGCCAAGAGACTCGGAGATTTAAGTGGATTCGCTAACCAAAAGCCCAGATGATGTTCAATTTTCACACCATCGATGCCTGCTTCCTGTCCACGGGATGGCAGATCAAGAACAATGGCATGTTTGCTGCGACCTGCATTGGCACAATTCTGCTTGTTGTGTTGGTCGAGTTCTGTCGGCGCATTGGTCGGGAATACGACAACTTCCTGACCCGCCAATTCGAGCGCCAAGCCGCGCACAGCACATTCGCCAAGAAATTTGAATCTTCCAGGACAGCCGTGACGTTTCGGGCGACGCCATTGCAGCAGTTGACGAGGTCTGTGATTCATGCAGTCACTTTTGCAGGCGCCTATATCACGATGCTTTTGGCCATGTACTTCAATGTCTATGTGATTATTTGTATCTCTATCGGGGCAGGGCTGGGAAAGTTCTTATGTGATTGGATGGTTGTCACAGTGGGAATAGATGACGTGCAGGATGAGACACGGAAATTGGAGGAGACAACAATATGCTGTGATTAATGATTTGAGATGATTCCCTTTGTATATACATTTTCTGCTGTCTTAGCGTTTTGATCTGAAACAACTGGATTTTTTTGGATTGGGTTATAATCCACTATTTCATTAATTACATACACTATGTCTTGGATAAAGGCCAGGGAAGAGCGCTTGATCTGGCTCAATTATTTCCAGGAAAAATCTCTTTCACAGCTGTTGTCTTTTCTAAGCTGTGATTTTCGCCCT
Organism: Penicillium sclerotigenum; assembly: GCA_928213465.1. Taxonomy (NCBI): domain Eukaryota; kingdom Fungi; phylum Ascomycota; class Eurotiomycetes; order Eurotiales; family Aspergillaceae; genus Penicillium; species Penicillium sclerotigenum. Next base: position 31,268 of record CAKMRK010000062.1, on the reverse strand, counting down.
TTGTTGCTCTTGGACACCTATAGCAACTATTAACAAGAACAATGAATTTCTTACTGAGGGTCTGACCGAAGAATAGAACCAAAAAGGAAAACTAAACAGTAAAAATTAACAATGAGTATTGTGATTTCTGTTGATTTTCATGTTTCAATGACTGTCTTCCCAATGTGAGTGTTAAAGCTAGCTGGAAGGCTTTAAACAGCCTGAATCCCACCCATATTTAGGAGCTATTATTGAGAAATGTGTTCTGCTAATCTATCGAGCTCTATTTTCTTGATTTGTTGCTACAACAGTTGCCTATACACATAACAAGGAGCTTGGGAGCAACATATCTCTTTCGTCTCTCAAAGATGAATTCATCCGAAAGGCACCTTGAACAGAGCTTCAGCGATGCCCACAAACGCTTCACGGCGACTTTGAAGAACCTTATACACACCCTACAACACGATGGCTTCATCATGGAGAATTGCTGGGAAGTCTGCGACCAACTCGATCTACTTGATTCCCTACTAGGTGATATGGAGGAACTCGGCCCGGAGATGGCATTGGAGGCTCCACATCGGGTCTTCTTGCTCGGATTACCGCGATGCTATCTCCTAGGCTATAGATTCCAGCTTGATTGCCTGGGTGTTCAGATTGGCTTGGATGAAATTCGAGGTATTTTGGCCGAGTGCTTTTACGACGACTGTGCGGAGCTTGCTTGTATCGGGTTGGAAGGTCTCCTGGCCAGGCTTCCATTTTAATTGATCCTAAATGTATTTGAGTCATCTCGCTGCTTTATCGGGGTAGTTGGAATGTGTTACGGAATAAGGCTGGTGGTAAAGATGATGATATTGCTTAGACTTCGGCACAACCCACTCTAACCCGAACCCAACCTAACCCAACCTAACCCAACCCAACCCAAAATAGGGTTTGGGTCTATTAGTTCGACCTAACGATAGGTTATAGGTTATTAGCTATAACTAACCTAAAGCCTATTAGGTAACCTATTAGAGCCTTAATATAGTATAAACCAGATAAATAGACTTCTAGCGTATAATTGTATAATTAATATATTTCTTACTTATAATATTAAGTATTTTACTTATAGCGCTCTTCTAGAATAAATTGAGAACAAATTAAATGATTAAATCAGGATATATTTCTCTAATATTACTTAAAATCATTATCTACTCTACTCTTATATTTCCTCTCTAAGGCCCGTATCTAAATTATAGTCTCTAGTAACTATAGCTCTATCACCTTAATATCTATATCTATTAAATAAGGAGATATCTCTCATAGTCTATTATCTACTCCCTCCTCCTCTTTATTATCACTAATTAGGTTAAGCTTAATATCCTCTATATAATCATCGTTCTACTCCTTTACTAACTCGATTAGACTGCGACAATGCCCATTAAAGTAGAGACACTTTTAGCGTCGCCAAGACATTCGTGGGCACTATTGGCAAAGTGGATACTGCTAAGGACTAGTTATGTACATAAAATAGCCCAATAGGGTAATTTCTGCATTAATTTTGCATAATGGTGGGCGATGGGCGTCAAATTTCAGAGTGCCCATGGACGGGCGATGTCGCAGTCTAAACTCGATCTTAGCTAATATAAAGAACTACTAGAGCTACTTTACCTTGGTATCTTTAAGATTAAATCTTATTATATATAGAAATAATAAAATCTCCTCGATTATTATAATCGGATATATGTCTAGGAAGTTTTGTATGCCTAGCTTGAAGAGTATCTTGGTGATTGTCAAATTATAGTAGTTAGTGTCATCCGTGGCTGACCAAGTGGACACGATGCGCAAAAGCATTGTGATTTATGCAGCTCGTACTGTTGTAATTGTACACGATGAATCCTCGGCCTGGTTCTTGTCGGCGCAAACAGAGGCCTCTATCATCTATGGCTACTATCTGCCGATTACTAGAAATGGTCGAAATAGCAAGTCTCCTTTTCGCATCTCGAAACTCAATGACCACTGGCTTATAGGTAGAGTCCTATAGGGGTCCATAGTATAGTATATGGCGAATCACACATAACGCAAATCGTAGGGTCTCATCTTCTAGCTAGATAGCGAAGATATGCGAATCGGGGTCAACGTACCCTAACGAAGATGAACGCTCGGAACTCCCGTGTGCCGGACTACTAGAACCGACTTGGATCGTGCTAGAGTCAATATAGCCGTCCACTTGTATTATATCACGCCTAGGACGTTTTGGTCTTCCCTCGACATCGTGGTTATAGTCGCCCTCATGCTAGTTTCTTCCTTCGTTCTGGGACATATTCTGCGCGCGTCGGTCTAAACTCCCCCTGAACATTGCCATGGCTGCCCAGATTTGGCCTAAAGAGATGCTATAGCCAAGCTGCCGCACTAGGTAATGCTCACTTTGAGCCATAAAGGATGAATAAGGGCCGTGTAGGAATGCCTTTATTTCATCTGATAGGGATTTCGTATCGGAGAATTCGCTATACGGAGACAAAGCTGGAAGCACATTGCCCTACAATTCTCGTCGTACTACTCGACATGCAAGCAGATGAGACCGGTCCCAGTGACTGGCAGCCACATTGGGTAGCTGTGAGAATGATCTTCTATGCTCAGCTTGGAATCGAGTCCTGAAGGCTGACTCAGAGGTGACACTGTTGAAATAGGGAGTGGAGGCCATTTTCGCGCTTTGTCAAGAATGAGAATAGGGGTCGTATTCCAGCTGCAACCGAGATTTAAGTATTATTTGAGCCAGGCACAGGTTTGCGCCCGAATGGTCCACATGTTTCTAAGTATAGTTGGGGATTTGACGCCGAGACTATACCTGCAGAGTAGATGTTAGCCGCCCAGAAATCTCATCACATCTTCGGCGATTCAGCGATAATTCGAAGCGCTTAAGATCCAAGCACAAGCACCCACCCCGCCCCCCCCTGCCCAACTCCTTTGACACGAAGAACAACGGCTGCATCCATCGAAACCTGAGTAGAAAATGATAATGGTTCTTGACTTGCTAGGGAAGGTGATGATCGGCGCCAAACAATTAAGGATCCTTTGGACTCACCGCCCGAGTAAGCCTGACATGCAGCTGATATAGGCGGTAAATATTCTGTAGGCATTATCTTTATTATTTATTGCCCCTGCTTCAAGGTCAACCTTCCCTCTTATCTCTGCTTTTTATGATGGCGACTGATACTAGCCTACAACCGCTCCGTGATCTGATGCGGTACAATGGCAGTCTTTTTGTTAATCCACTCCTATGGACCCCGCGCCATCTCGACTTCGTAGGGTGTCAATTTCAAGATAACACGGCCAGTGAGGAACGCGACTGCAAGGCTGACGAGGATCAAAGAGGCATATCACCAAGTGATGCCGAGGAAATTGCAACGAATCTCTTTCATATCAACAAACATCGCTCTCTTGTCAACATACTAGTAGGAGAAGAGCATGCCTTTGCCAGAACACAGTAAGAGGTATAAGCTGGTCCAAGTACATGTCTGAGGGACTGACGTGCTTATCGAGTAGGAGAGGATCCCCGTTTTACTTTGCAGGCCGATCTGTCCATAGACCGCGGTACACTGTCTTCTATCGCCATAGAAAACCACAAGAACATTTTGATCAAGGCTCACCACCACTGGTGGGCTACTTCCACTACAACTTTGTGAATGGGGATCGTAGAAGGATGTTTGAACCATGCCCAGGCCCCCGAGGTAGTCCCAACTGGATTGGCGCACGCATTCTCGAAAAGAAACTAGCCAAAATCACACCAAAGAACTGGATCGAAGATCAATATTTTGTGTGTATTTTGCTAGCCCTTGCGCAGGTTCAAGAACATAAGCTGGAGGGGCCAAAGCCAGCATCTTATATTGTCGGTCTTCCCAATTCTCTACATTGATTCCCCGTGCTAAATTGTCTTCTAGTCCCGTCTTCTGGTAACCCATGTTTCGGACGAAGAATGGATGCTTTTCTATGAGGCTGAAATCACTGCTGAGCTTCTGGAGGTGCTCAACAGCCCCAAGACAGCCACGACATATCGACCGTGGCCCACGATCAGGCGAAAGAAGATTTTGTATAAGCCCTACAATACTTTTGATGACCGGCTCACAGCTGAATTAGTTGCTCCGACCTCGTCTTCACACAAGCACTCAACTATATCGGACAGTGTGACAAAGCGACGACTCGAGAATGGAAGCACCAAGACATACAAAAGAACGCGAATGATGGATGAACCAGGGAAATCCCACCATGAATAGGACTTGGACTAAGTAGATGTCATAATGAATAATGTATCACAACACTTGAAGTCTTATATCCCTCGGCATCTCAGATTAAGCGAACAGCTGAAAATCTAAGCCCTATCAAGAAAGGGTCCATTGCTCTGCCCTAGTATTAGGAGTCAATTCAACTGTAGTCTTCCAGATACAAGGCGCGCTTGGGGTAAAATGAACACCATCACCATCCTTGTCAAAGTTGCTGGATGTAGTCACACCCCGTTGGTGAACATGGTGCATGAACTGAGGATTGTCCCTTCTTTCTTAATAGCGTGATAGGTGAAGTGCGATGATTTTGAGAAGACCACTAGGCGAATTGTAGAATCTATTTTCACTTAACTCTAGCTAGGATGACTAGGAAACGAATATCGAGCTATAAAAGACGAGCAAAGAGTAGGAATAGGATCATATTAAAACATATACTTTAGCGGCTAATACCTATGAACTGGTAGGAACTAATACCAAAAGCTTACTATATAGAGCAAGTGGTAAAATGAGTGTGTATTGCAAAGAGCAGCTTTCTTCTCCTTATTTAACTTCCTGTGTGCTTATAAATATAACACACAAGTGGACTAAGGAATAAATTACTATATATGTACATAGTCAACAGAATATTATGCGCACGTGCTGCTGAGATGACTAATATTTTGGTAAAAAGGGAGCTTAAACCGGCGTCCAAGGTAGCCTCGGCAGCCGATTTACCGTCAATTAGCGTTGTGGTGTAAGAGAAATAGAAAGAAGAAGAAATGAGCGGCGACAACACAGAGCACACGATTCTTCCAGGTTCTATTGACTGAAAGTAGGAAATCACTTCTTGCGATACAACATGATGCAGTTCGTATGCAGGAATTGGTGACGAAGGTCTCAAACTGCATCGATACCACTAATCTCGATCCTATAGGAGTTCAATATTCTTGGCATGTAGGAATTGCATGGTGTATATATGGAATCAATGAGGCCCAACTCCATATTCATTGCTCAGAATCACCTAGGATTTTTATCCAAGATTGTGAGATATATTTCTAACTTTCAGCATTGTAATTTTCAATCCCACGATACATTATCTTTTCAATTCTCTTGACGTCAAGATATAGTCTCTTGAAGCCTTAATTATAGCTATTGAATAACCATGAAATCAAACTATAAGGTGGTTGTTGCTATCTGAGGTTATAAAAAAGGGGTTACCTATAAAAAATATCACGTTTACAATATATTTTGTAGAACGCAGGTGGGATAGCTAACTCACATGTACCAGTCTACCTAGGAATATGACTCCCTTAGGCCTTAAACAGGAACCCTTGTTTTTTTCTATGGTCTAGTGGTAAAAATGGCTGTATTTTCTTTTTTTCCCACAGCATCTTCAGGCATAAACACGTGATCTGGTTGGACCTTCCCCCGCAGTGGCTGGGTGGGGCCGCCTTCCGGCTACATCTCGGTGATGTACAACATATGGCCTAGACATTCAACATCGACTGGCATGGGTGTTATTACTTCGTATTACTACTTCCTGTTATCTCTGCTCTTTACTGTCTCTTTCCCTATGGGGAATTTAGCATGAAGTTATGTAGCCAATGCCCTCATAGAACAGCACATGTAGCGAATCAACTAGAACGGTTGGAACATATCAGAATTCCATGGACTTGTTGAATAGACCAATTGAAGAATATCCCTATTATTTTACTGTTTAAAGGCAAAGGGGTCAAAAATGTATATTTTGACTAGCAGCTATAAAGGGATCAACAGATCAGGACTAGAGACTGACAACCTACAGCACGAGGGAGTGAATGATAACCGTCAACAAAGTATCCAATCTAAGAGGGTTAAGTCTAGTCGTAGTATCTCGACTTTTCTCGTCAAACGAAGGGCGTGCCAAGATTCCCTTGCCGAGCCGCCTGGCCAAAGCGTATTGGCCCGATTTCTTATCCTGCCTGTCTCCACGGATGTACTTACCTAGATAAGTTATTCAAATGAGAATATCCATTTTGATCCAGACTAACCCCACATCTTGATTACAAACAATCTCCTTCTTTGCTGTTAATAGGGAATATACCGACCCCGGACTAGCTCCAACACCCCGGCCTGAGATAAGCTACGTATAGTATAGCGTCGGAAGGAACCCGGGAACCCGCCTTGATAAGAGAAACCGACAGCCAGTGACAGCTGCGATCGACAACCCCACAGTCCTAGCTGGCTAGGTTTGAGGTGCGAACTGCATGCTTGTCGGCCCTGGGCATACAGAGATTTTACGTAACGGCCTGAGAGCGATGGATGATATCGACGCTGCCCAAGGTGGAGAAGAGCCTATTCATAGTATCTATACACTATATCGCGGATACAGACCTCGTACCTATTTTCACCAGCTACAATGTCACCGCCAGATAGGAAAGTGGAAGTGGATCACCCCCTCAGAGATAATGACTCAAGATACCGGGGTCTAGCAGTCCGAAGATCCGAAGATACTTGAGGTAAGCAAACGAAAGACATATAAAATGAGTGCAGCAAGCATGGAGAAAAATGAGCTATCGTCAAGCACTCATATTCTTTTCTTACAGTGCTCCTATCCAGACCAAGGATGAAAGTTTGTCTACAACACACCCTCTTAGGGCTGGGTCTATCCGGCCTGAGTCTAGCTGGAGTTGCTGGGAGAGACATCGAGGTGATACGGTTTCACAGTCCCGGGGGTGTAACCGCCGACTCTCTGCACAACATTCATGTCGAGTTCCTGGATAGGCAGTTCGAAGGTCATCTGCAGCTTGTCTACGGGGAATGCGGGATCACAGATCCGACTCAGAGTCACCATGAGATCGGGAGCACGTTTGTGAAACGTGAAGCGCAACCGGAGCGATTCGTCTGGTCCACACCATCTGACGCACCCCATTCACAATGTCTGCATGCTTTCTCTGGATCAAGGCTTGTGGGCCGCTCTTCGCCCATCATGATCTCGTCACCTGTCCAGAAGCGCGAGAGTATCGCCGACGTGGCAGATGCCATGGGGCCGTGGTTTGACGGTGTGGCTTACATGAAATCAAAGAAGAACAACAAAGCATTTGTTTCAAAGGCGAAAAATACCTCTGTTGCTATTCTGGGCGGTGGAATGTCTGGTTTGATGACGAGTCTGCTGCTCGAATCTGTTGGTATTCATGACTGGCACATCTACGAGTCATCTGGGCGAGTCGGTGGTCGCATTCGTACCAAATACCTCAACAACACTACTCCTGACCAGTATCAATATCAAGAGATGGGACCAATGCGATTCCCAGTTAGCATCACCTATGCTGACACCAATGAGACGCTTGAAATCCAAGACCACCGCATGGTCTTCCAACTCGCCGGGGTTCTCAACAAGATGAACAAAAACAAGCCAGATCTCCAGGTCAACTTCATCCCCTTCATACAGCATAGCCCCAATGTGCCCGCAGCCTCTGGCGGCAACCGTCTCCCCAATGGCCTAATCCCGAGTGCGGCCCAAGTCGCCGCCAACTCATCGCTAGTCTACACGGCTCCCTCGTCCAATGAAACAGCCGTCGCAGAGGCCGAAGCCGCATTAGACGACTACACAACAATCAACAACCGGGAAACAATCCGCAAGATTGCAACAAACATGTACCAAGCCCACAAGCAAGCCGTCAATGACGGCATGTTCCACTGGTCCGAAGCCGGATACTTGAAATACGCGATGGGCTACGACTCCAACATAACTGACTACGTTGCCGGCACAGAGTCTTCTCCAATCTGGGGCGAGCTCTACGAAGACGTCTACTTCGCAGCCACCAAATGGCGCACCATCGACAAGGGTCTGGAGTCACTCCCTCGCGCATTCTACCCACACGTCGCAGAGAAGACTACCCTCAACCGCACAATCTCAGGACTGAGCTACAACGAGACAACCGGTAAAGTTGCCGTTGCGTGGCGCGATGATCCGTTCCAGATGGTGCCGGAAACAAAGGAATACGACTACGCCGTTGTCGCTGCACCATTCAGCAAGGTCAGACTGTGGGATCTACCCAGGTACTCGTCACTCCTGAGCCGGGCTATCTCAACCCTGAATTATGACCCCGCGTGCAAGATGTCGCTACTCTACAAGACGCGTTTCTGGGAACACTTGGAAGAGCCCATCTTCGGAGGGTGCGGGTCAGTTGATGTCCCCGGCGTCGGGAGTGTCTGCTACCCCTCCTTCAACATGAACGGGACCGGACCGGGCGTGATTCTGGCTTCTTATGTCTCGGGGACGCCCGCTCGGTCAACAGCGGCGCTGAGCGAGGAGGAACACGTTGCACTGATCCAGCGCACAATGGTCGAAGTGCATGGTGAGATTGCCGCCGAGCAGTTTACGGGTGCTTATAATCGCCAGTGCTGGGAGGTCGATCAGCATCAGGCGGGTGCTTGGGCTAGTCCGCTTGTTGGGCAACAGGAGCTTTATCTGCCTGCTTACTACCAGACCGAGTTTAAGACTATCTTTATTGGGGAGCATACTAGTTATACTCATGCCTGGATCTTTTCGGCGTTGGATTCGGCTGTCCGTGGAACGACGCAGTTGTTGCTTGATCTTGGCTTGGTCGATGAGGCTAAAGAGATTGTTGAGACTTGGATGGGACGGTGGATTAAGCTGTGAGGGATTGGGCTTTGTTTTGTACAAAGAGTGTTTCACTCATGGCGACGTGCATACGTTTAGATGGCATACATAACGTTATATGCACATATTAGATGACAAGTCAGTATATATGAAAATGAATCTATAATACCCATGACCATGACACATTACACAACTATGTTGAAATCAGAACAAGCCCTCTAAAGGTCTTTGTCTTCGCAATCCACGATTAACACTGCTTATATCTCATGTTCAATTGAGCTGAAAAAGCCATTATATCAAAGAAACATAGACCTTCAATCCCAACAAAGCCCCAACAGCACCCAAACTGATATAATAACACAAGAATATCTCATAAATTCTTATCTCCACAGCGAGGGTGGCTTCATATGAGTAGAAGTAACACTCATAGCATAGAAACCCCTTCCCCTCCACCAAACCCCAGTCCAGAAACTAACTAAAAGCACCTCAAACATGGCACAAGAAGGTATGTTCACCCAAAACGGAATCTACATCGACGAGAGATGCCACATACGCGGACCGATAGTATGGGTAAACGTATTCGTCGCGACCCCAGAAAACCGCGATAAAACGGACGCGGAGTTTATGGATCTTGTGGCGGAAACCATCCACGCGAGAATTGCTAAGAAAAGACCTCACGTCAGCGTATCGATTACCCCCGAGCCCATGCACCACAGAGTCATGGGGTGCCTCTCTTTACCGGCGCGTGGGGATTATTGGGCGTTTGCACGGGTTCGAGATTTATATTTCGATGCTTTTCTTAAGGATGCGTTGGATCTTGCGCTTTTTTATCAGGCGGAATGTGCGGCGGGGAATATTGAGATTGATCGGTTGAGACTTTTTCGGGTTTTCCATTTGAGGTCGGATGCTTTTTAGGGGGTTTTATTGATATGTGTCGCTTTCTTTAGTTTGATATGGTGAGCAGGGAGTATAAAGAATGTAATAGACTGATTCTGGGAAGTGAAATATTGGAGCCCTTTGTTCCTTGTTTTGGTATTTTCATGGGTTAATCTGGAACAAAGAAGTCTCTGAAGTTATGGCTATTTGACCATTTGGTGAGATTATTGATGTCAAAAGTTCCTATGCTTTGATTTTGAGGCTTAAGCAATAAAGGGCTGAATACTTTGTCAAATATTAGTATAGAACATTCCCTTGATTAGTATAGAAGACTCGACAAAGCGGTTGTTGCCAAAAGGATCTTTCTTTCAATGGCCAAACCAGCCTATTATAATATGTTATAATATGATATATAGTCCCGTCTCAGGGGTCGGTATTCAAACTTCCACACTTCCTATACCCAGATATCAACACCACCCAGAGAGGTAATACTCATCCGGCCCTATCTAACCCCTTACCACCGACAAGAACAACAAACTCTTACTACAGCCATACCCAACTCATCCCCAAAATAAATAACCCACCAAAAAAGCCAATATGTCTACACGAACCGCGTTCAGGATTCGCGCAACAGACGTTCCCGTAGCCGACGGCCCATCAGGACAAAATGTTGTGTGGGCCACAGTGTACTTTGACCCCGACGAGGCCAAGCTTCCCGATCTAGAGCTGGTCCGCCTCATGATGTACCGCGTCGTGAACCGACAGGTTAGAGTCGACGAGTTACCGATGCATCATAGATACTCTCACTGTTTATCGATCCGCGTCGCTGGAGAACTCCCCGACGAGGATGCTGTTTGTGAGGTGGCTGAAGCAATGGTGGATTACTTTTATGAGAAGGTCCAATCGGGAGAGTTTGCCATTAATCGCAATTATATTTTTCGTAGAAGATCGCGGGATCTGGTAAGTCTCGGGCCTTCAACGTCCCGTTGACTGGAGTGTCTAAATATAGCTACCCGGTAAGGGTGGATATGCATTGTGCAGTTACTGGTGACTCTGTCGTTAATATATCTTGTGGCTGATATTTGAAATCAATTTTTCAAACTTCCTTGTATATATTTTATCTTTCCGGTAAGCTAGATTTCGTCCAAGCATGGCACTCGCAGAAAGCATGGCCAGAAGTCTCTGATGCAATTAGGAGTCTTCGACGAGACCTCGGCTTGGAAGTCTTCGTCCATGCGAACGGCACGACGCGGCTCCAGTTGGACTTGACTCGGTCTTCCGGGCTGGAGTTCAACATGCTGTTCTCTAGTCAGCTGCTGGGTGCTTATAAGCCTCGCCCGGAGGCTTATAAAAAAGGCTTGGAGCTTGTGAAGCTTCGGCCTGAGGAGGTGGTCTTGGTTGCGGCGCATGCGTATGATCTGCGGGGCGCGCGGAAGTGTGGATTGAGGACTGTGTACGTTCATCGGTGGACTGATGATATTGATGAAGATATGGAGGTGGTAAGGAATGAGTTTGACGTGTTTTTGGAGAATATGGATGGCCTTGCTGGTGCCATTGGCGGATTGTGAGTGATGAATGGGCTGTTTTGAATATCCTATGAATATTGTGTAACTGTCAAATTCAATTGTCAAATCTAGTGTACTGTACAGCATGAAAAATGAAGGCAAAGTATAGCCGAAACATCATCCAAAATGCAGGCAGCACTTCCATTGTGCTGCAACTATGATGACGAGGAAAATGCTCTAAGGCTATCTCTCAAACAACAAAGGTTCCTTAAATTGCTTCCCTGAACCAGCGGTGCTCAAGTGCCTGCCTTGCAGTGATTCTCTTCGTTGGATCCAAGTTTGTCATCTTGCACACCAGATCCCTAAGATCTTGCTCCACATAAGTCCAAGATTTAAAAGGCTGTCTAGGGGTTGCAGAGTTGAAGTTGCTGGCAATGGCAACCAATCGCTCGTGGAAGGGATTATCTTCCCCTATGTGGTCCAGCAATCCAACCAAGCCCTGCTCGTCGGCAAAATAGGATATATGCCTAGTTAGAACATAGCGCCAAGAGTCATTCGCATTGAGCTCGTTTTCACCGATGTGAAATACCATCTCATTGAGCATAACGTAGATCATCTAACAGGGTGTCAGTATTTAGTGTAACCAAGCGGTCATAAGTAAGGCAGACGCACCACAATCCCAAAAGAGAACACGTCTGAAGCTTGATTCTGGCGAGATCGGCACCAGCTTTCAGGGCTCCTCCAGATGGCATTGCCACATAGAGGACCTTTTAGCCATTTCCCAGCTGGTAGGATCACTGTGTCCTCAAGATCTGAGATTTGGACCTTCTTGATGACAATTTGGTCCTCATTCGTTTTATCATAGTCAACAAGAATATTGTTGGCTTTGATATCTGTGAAGAAGTTAGTAATGAGATGAAAACGGTCTTTAGAGGTGCTGCAGCTTTCCATTGTGAAGAACTCGTCGATCGTGCATATCGGCTAGCCCATGTAAAGCACATCGAAGCACATGAATCCTCTGATCTCGAGATAGTGATTGTTGGCTCAAATGAAGTAAGTCTCCGGTAAAGAATGGGTAGATAAAAAGGTCGAGGTCTTCAACAGTGTCGACTACCGCTCGCACATTGGGACAAGAAGCTAGTTGTTTCTGCAAGTTTAATTGATAATCAAACTCGCCTGGAATCATGTTTTTTACAACATAGTGGGTTCCATCGGCGCTTTTCGTCATCCTAGCCGTTAGTGTCGACACATGAGTGAGCTATATTGATCCAGGGGGAGCGCATACCGTGCACGATACACACAGAGGAGGGGGTTTCTGCGCTCAGACAGAATCTCTTCTGTTCTGTACACCCGGCCAGAGTCGCCTGTTAGTATTGTGCCTAACGGAAAAGGCTCCTCGCTGGGCCGTGGAGTATTAGGCATCGTGTAATGTCGGGAAGACTGCCAACCAAGATACCGGCCGCGGAACACCGATGGTAAAGTTCTCGATCGACGCGGTAGCTGTTTAAAACATAAATAGAAAGCCCCACAAGTGGGTACTGTAGGAGACAGCATCATAGGATATTAGGAATGGGTGAGTACAGATTCAACAATCCGGCGAAGACCAGGTCTTTGGGTCACGTGCTAGTGATCTTATAACACGTGACCAAGTACGGGGCATGCCATTACTACGGTTAATGCATGGGATTTCAAATTCTTTATAAATCGCCAAATCGGACTATGAAATCTGGAAAAGCTCGATGTGAAATGCCAATGCTTGTATAACGTGGCTCCGAGACGATCCCGGAAGTATAAGGCGGCCCCACTTCCCGCAGAGCCTCTTTCTCTTCTTCTCTTCTTCTCTTCTCTTTAACGAAGAATCCGACGGCCCCCCCTAGCGAGGTTCCGCCCTTTTTTTTTGTATTGTTGTTCCGGTATTTCAGTCTAATCTTTTGAACACAGACAGATTTTCATCAATTTTTAGCGTGTCCTGACGCTTGGATAAGATGTGTACCATGCAAATTGTAAATACGTATTTTGTATTGCTCGACGCCTTTAAGTCGCTTATTGTAAACTGTCCTGTGCTGCAACTTGTGGTGTAACCACTGCCATAACCTTGCACACACCAAGTATTCTACCAATTTTCATCATCGGTTCAGCCTGCTAGGGCACTTGAAGAAAATATAGATTGTTTACATCCCATGTACTCCATGGCACATCACACTTGTAGTGTTTGACGCATCTTGTACTTTCAGGTTCGGCTCTCATGGACCTGTATATAAGATGCAGCTGCCTAGATGGGGTCTATTTGTCATTCTTTTTACTTGAATAAGATGATGCAAGCCTAGTAGCCTATTCCCGTTCTAAAGAATCTCCTTGTTCCACATCTGGGCTAAATCTCTTGGATTGGGCCAGGGGGGTGGGCCGATGGCAGCAATGTCGGTGGCAATGGTGGTATCTAATATTTTGTAATATGTTGCAAAAGCTCTCATCCACATATTACTTGTGCTAATTCATGTATGAATACGCGTCTGGTGCGTTCTTTCTCACACTCTGCATTCCAGTCTGGCATATTTTGATCGTGCAGATGCTCGACTCCGTAGATTTCCCCATTGCACTACCTGTGGGCGGCCTAACTATAGTCCTCCTTGGGAAGAATCCGAAAGCCCGGAAGCGTGAGGCTGAGGGCTAGTTCTAGTTTCTAGCTTTTATAGCTCTGAGGATATAGTTCCAACGTTGTGTGGTTAGCACAACGCGGTTGAAGGAATTCTTATAGCGTTCTGTTATTATATATTCACGGAAAGTACGTCTGCAGTTAATTCTAATATGTATTTCTTCTATTGTAAATTTCTATACAGGAAAGCCGTTCTTATGTTAAGCAGGTTGGTTCCCTAACCCTGAGCCATGCATGACTCAGAGGCTATACCACATGGAAAATACCACACTAATATACTACATCATGTATTTGCGCCAATAAGCACAGCACCGGGTTGCCCTAGAAACGACCTCTGCAAACCCCCAAAATGGCACCAATGCTGACTATGGCGTGATCCCGCTAACTTAAACCTCAAAAGCTCACGGCTGCACTCTTAAGCAGGAATACCCACCTTGGTCTCCTAGGAGCTTCATGATGGAGAAAGGAAAATCCACCTCTACATCTCGGCCTCGAACGTGGCCCTGGAGGAACATCGTCCGGATGGTAGCGGCTGCGGGCCTAGTGGGCCTAGTGGGATTCGGTAAATTCCCTATCCCAGCACAGCGCTGGGCCTTCCGGGACGATTTTCAACTCCAAGAATCGCCCTATGGATCATTCCCACAAGCGAACGACCCATTTCAGTTTATTCCCTGCACTGGTGCCAGTCGTCCGCCACCACTGGATGACCCCACTCCACAGCGATCATGGGCCGCTCTCTTCGATGTCAATCCCAATCATTGGAGCTGGGGGAGCACGGGCCGAGGTATCTACCTGTGTGGATACTTGGATCTCCCCCTAGATTATCATAACTCTTCAGACCCTCGTATTGTGCGCATTGCAGTTACCAAGTTTCAGGTCGCCGGTCTGGCTCATAGGAACAACCCCACTAGTGCATCCAAGAGCTACAAGAGTGAGCGCACTATCATTATAAACCCTGGAGGCCCAGGAGGAAGCGGAACATCTTTCCTTTGGGAAACCGCGGAGGAGATGACCAAACGGTTTAGTGACGGACAACTCGATGTTCTAGGGTGGGACCCCCGCGGTGTGAATTTCTCTCTCCCCTCCGCGGCATGTTTCCCTCAAGACGGGTTCCGGGACCGATGGTCACTTCTAGCACTCCGATATCGCGAGGAGGCTCCAGGGGCCCAACTAGAGGCTGCGGATGCCATGAACAACGCCACGTTCTTTGCCTGCCAGCAACGGCTGGGGGATTTTGGTCGCTTTGTCAGCACGGCGTCGGTGGCACGCGACCTAGACGAGATCCGAAAAGCACTCAATGAAGAAGAAGTCACGGGGTACTTAGTTAGCTACGGTACGGGGATTGGACAGACATATGTGAACATGTTTCCCAGCCGAGCGGGTCGTTTGATCCTTGATGGTACGGAATATGTCAGGGATCATCGTCTCTTAGGCGGCTTTGGCTGGACTGCCCTCGACAATGCCACAGATGCATGGCGTGACGGCTTCTTGGGGGAATGTATCAACGCCGGCCCGAAGTGGTGTGCATTGGCCAATCCTGTTCCTGGCCAGGATGGCCCCGTCACACTTGCACAGCTGGAAACGCGTATGAGCCAGCTACTTAAGTCACTCAAGGCTCGCCCACGGTCCGCATATACGGAATTAGCCGGCCCTTCTCTGGTCACTTACTCGGCGCTCATCGACAGGGTTCTTTATCGGGCTATGTATAGGCCGGCGGAGTGGCCAGATACGGCACAAATGCTCTATGAGCTCGAGGCAGGGAATGCGACTCTGGCAGCCAACTCCCTAGACCTCTCGTGGAGTGACCATTCGGAGAAACCATTCTATCCACATGTCCCATCTTCCAGTGAGCTCGAACTGCTCGTGATATGTTCCGATTCGTATGATGCGCCCCTTCCAGACGGGCTTGGCTGGTGGGATCAGTTGTGGGAGACCATGTCCACCCAGAGCTGGATAGCTGGCAACTCCCGCTTCTTTGCAGTTCTGCCTTGTCGATATTATAATACCTATTGGGGCCGTCCTTCGGAAGTGTATCGTGGCGATCTCAATCACACCCTCAAGACACCTACCCTGCTTATCGCTTCCCCATATGACCCTGCAACCCCGTTACGCAATGGAAGACGGCTCTTAGCGGAGATGGGCCAAAACGCCCGGTTGATTGTTAATCATGCTTATGGGCATAGCTCTAGACGTGACAGATCAAACTGCACGGATCGAGTTGCTAAAGCTTATATTCTACACGGCATTCTTCCCGAGGAACAGGAAATCCAGTGCTATGCCAATAACAAGCCTTATGTTCCTAACCTTATTCACGACGAATGAGAATGGCTTGCGCAAAAACTATGAATGTTTCTGTATGCTTTTGGTATCCACCTTATAGATATTTTACTATCAACAACTTCAACTTGGTTAAGACTGAGTGAAGAGTGAAGAACTTCATACATTGTACATAAATACAACATGGTGTGGTATAAGGTCGTCGAAACAACCCTTGTACACGGGGTCATGAATATTCAAAACTTTTCATCTATTCAAGGTAAACTCAATAATAAACATTGCTGTAAACAATAAAAAGGGTTGAAAAATCATGTTCCCCTTAAGGAGAGAGAAACTGACAGAAATCTGGCCATACGACAATATATGATATGTCTGACTCTAGAATGACACGAATCCGACAAAGCTGATCCAACATCATATGCAAATTGATGGAGCACGCTACAGTGACACAGCAAAAGTTTTAGCACCCCTTCCGCTACCTAATTTGTCCCACTATCCGTTGTCCCTTGATTTTGGATGGATATCCGAACGGCAGAATTTGGGGTGGTGAAACCTATACTGTGTCACTGTGTTTTTAATACCTGGGATTTCCACCAGAGTAATTAACCTTGGCATTCGACAAAACTACAAAGTGGAGTTTCTACGGATGATACGGCGCAGCAGTGGGGGCGGGAAAAGTGCAGCTCCACTAAAGAGCTCGAAGATGAATGGCTTAATAAATACCTGCATTGATGATTGTCAACCTAAGAAATAACCCCCGGCCATAATTACAGATGGTTTTTGATATACGCCAGTGGTAAAATGGCTGTATTTCTTCCACAATTAATTGCACTCTGGAAATGTGATCCGTATCAGGTACATACGATACATGTATGTACTGTGACACAGCAAATGTTTGAACTCTTTTATTCTGCTGGACAAATATCCACTAATGAAAGACTAAAGATAACAGGCGGTATAACAAACCTAGAAGGTGGTATAGCTATTTCAGAAGGCGGTAGAAGGTTAAACAACATTTGCGGGGTCACCGTATGTATCTGTCAACCAGTTCCCCGGTTCCTGGGGATGTGATGGATCAATTCTTCCCCGCTGATTTATATCTCTACCCTCTTCTTTCTCAACTACCTTGTGATTCCCCTTCTCAGACTGTCTACTTTACACTCTTGCATCATGTTTGAATGCAGCACCTGTGACGACAGATTCTGGTATAAGGAAGACTGTGATGAGCACATGGATAACGAAGGTCACTGGATTGAGTGTGAAACATGCAGTCGAACCTTCCGCTCCGAGACAGCTTGCAATCAGCATATGAACGCTGTAGATCACTGGGCGCCCAGGTTCGAATGTGAAACATGCACTCGCACCTTCCATACCCAACACGCCGCCAACAACCACATGGACGCGAAGGATCATTGGCTCCCGGCCGTTCCATGCGAGACGTGCCCGATGAAATTCTATACGCAGCACGCGGTGGAGAACCATATGAGAGCCAAGGGCCATTATAAGAACTACTGCCAAGAATGCGAGCGTCGCTTTATGAACGAGAACTGCTTGCGCCAGGTAGGGGAATTTGACATACTCCAAGAGAAACTTTGAAACCGTTCGACTCACCCCTTTACCTCATAGCATCTCAATTCCAAGACCCACCGTGGCACCAACATTGCCTGTCCGTTCTGTCGGAGTGGCTTTGTTTCGGCTAGCGGTGTCTCCCATCACATCGAGAGCGGTTCCTGCCCACAAGCTCAAGGCTTGAACCGTGACACGGTCCACCGCATTATTCAAAAGCTTGATCCAGATGGCTTCGTCTGCAAGAAGCAGATCGCGTGGCACGATGAACAGAATTCGACCTACTCGGTCACGGACAGTGCCTGGAATGGTGACTGCTGGATATGTTATCTATGCAAAAAGGGGTTCAACTCGAGAAGAGCGCTGGAATCGCATGTCAACTCGCCCGTGCATAAGGAGAAGGTCTACCATTGTCTGAAGCGCGGCTGTCCAAAGGAGTTCCACTCCCTGGCTAGTCTGTTCAATCACCTAGAGAGTGAGTCGTGCGGATTCATTCGGTTCGAGGGGGTTCAGCGGGTTCATAAACAGTTGAACGATGCTATTATGGGCCGCAAGATGATTACTGGATTCTAGTTCTTGCTTTGGATATTTTTCTGGAATACTGCAGCTGGTTACTCGAAATTGTTGAAATTGTTCATTGCGATGAAAGGCTCTACTTCTGAGCAGATGCCTGTTTCGCGTTTGCTTTTACTATGGACTTTACCTCTATGAAGGTCAACCCAATATCCCTAATGCGCGTTATCAAGCATTTTACTATCCCGTTGGAATCACAAATTCTACCCTGGCCGATGGAGCTATCTATCTTTCCACTGCATGTGCGCTTAGACTTCCTATGCAGTTTACTCCTATTCGAACTACATGAAGCACCTTGCTTCGTGGGTTACATTTCAACCCAGCCTACCTCCAGTCTCTATTTCGGCGGAGATAGCTGCACCATTACAAATGGAATCCTGTTAACAGGGGTAGCATGTGAGTACAATAGATATGAACCTACTTTCTAGAAATTGGATAGAGTATCACACGAATTCTCAATAGAAGTACGCCGGAACAACTGACTGAATCCCATTTTTGATCGAAACGTTCGTTTTCGTGCCAATGAATCTTAAATTAAAACTTAACACCGCTTAATGGCAACATACATGGTCAAGTCCGTCAGCTTTATGCATATACAGTTTGTATACTTCGGAGACACAACATGTGGATCCGGGAAAACTTTCGTTGGGCTTGGGGTTGGCGTTGATGGGATAAATTGGAAATTGATCTCAACAATTCTCCATATTTTCTATAATAAATGATATTGAGTCAATTCATTTGTTCAATGGATGGGTGTTTTCGAAGTGGTGAACAGTTCATATTTATAGATCAGAGCTCTATAGATCGAATCAGAAAAAGTGGAGCCAATAGAATCAATGTGAAGACTAGTCTGTATAGTTCTTACCTAGTTATATATATAACTACAAATGGACAATGTCACCTACTTTACAATGTACATCTGTATGTTGTAGGTATAAGAGTCATAGAATCCTCAAAGCGGAACTGAAGCAGAAGGGTTGAGTTCAATTAAGCTTTTTACTCCGCCCCAATCCATTCTTCTTAGGCTTCACCATTGTTTCCGAGACTTCATGTCTTAGAATCCCATTGTAATATTCATTTGATCTCATCCGAGTTTCAATCTCATACATACTCCTTTACACCCGTGGACCATGCCCGTCCCCATCAAAGAGACCGTCACGCGTCTCGCAGCCATCTCCAAGCTCCTAGTGCTATCCTATATAGTCGACTGGATATTCATCATGTACGTGAAACCATCCCATCACACACATCACACTCATCAAACTCCCAACTAACAAACGCCAACCAGCGGCATCGCCCTAATCGGCTATGGCTTCTATAAACAACCCCCAAACCACCACCCCTTCAGCCTAACCGATCCAGCAATCAGCTACCCCCTCACCAAAGAAACCGTAACAACAAAAACCCTCATCCTGGTCTGCCTCCTCGCGCCAGCAATTATAATCCTCCTACTCTCATGGCTACTCGTCCCAGCCAAAGCTACTTCCACCTCCACCTCTACCCCCACACCAAGATCCCCCGGAGCGCAATACATCCGCCGGAAATTCTGGGAATGGAACGTCGGCTGGATGGGGCTCGCGCTGGCCCTCGCAAGCGCCTGGACCGCTACACAAGGCCTGAAAGCTCTAATCGGCAAGCCGCGGCCCGATCTTCTGGCGCGCTGCGATCCCGACCTAACGCGCATTGCCGAGTTCACGGTTGGCGGGCTTGGGGAGGAGCTGCGGGGAGCTGCGACGCTGGTTTCGTGGGAGATTTGTCGGGATAAGAGTAATTCGCTGCGGATCGATGGGTTTGCGAGCTTTCCCAGTGGCCATTCTTCTTGTAAGTACATGCCATACATGTCATACATACATAAATACCACAAATGGTGTCGATGTGCATCCTACATACGTATCTTCAGATGTGGTACAGAGCAGATGTGATACAGAGCACGTTGACGGTCAGTACACGCGAATCCAAAGCTAACAAAATCCAGTCTCCTTCGCCGGCCTGATCTACCTGACCCTCTGGCTCTGCTCAAAATTCTCTGTCGCATTCCCCTATCTCCCGCGCTACCCGATCGAAGACCAAAGCCATACTGACGACAGTACATCCGTGCGGAAACGCGGCGCCGCCCCGCCCGTCTACCTGATGCTCATTGCGTTCGTGCCCACTGCCACGGCGTGCTTTATTGCTGCGTCGCGCTGGTTTAATTACATGCACCATGGCTTTGATATTCTCTTCGGGTCTGCGCTCGGAATTTTCTTCGCTTATATTGGGTTCAACATGTACCATCTCCCGATTCGCCGCGGCGCGGGCTGGGCTTGGGGTGCGCGTAGTCGGGGACGTGCTTTTCTGCGAGGCGTTGGGGTTCCTAGTTCTCTTGGGACGGATGGGTGGGCGGGCGAGAGGGGATTGGATGTTGATGTTGAGAGTGCGGCTGCGCTAAGGGAGATGGTGCTTAGGAATCAGGGTCAGGGACAGGGACGTGTTAAGCCGGAAAGTAGTGAGGGCGAGGCGGTTAGGCTTGAGGGGTAGGGGTGGATTTCCGGAATTGGGTTGAGCGCGATTCGGATGAAGCAAGAACCTTTGACTATTGTAAATCTCTATTGTATTGTATAGTGCATAGTGAACAGATCGTGAATCGGAGGCAGCATGGCATCGTAAATGGCAGTCAGAGGTGATGATGTGTATTGTGGGGTTGCCTTTAGACCTCATCGCCAACCCCCCACGCGTCCCTCATCCCACCGTGCCTTGGCCTCCTTCCGAGCCGCCAATTTAGACGCCTCGGCCCGTACGCGCCGGACCCAATCTGCAATCTCTTTCTCCGTGGCTCGGCCGTGATGATCTCCATCGAGGAAACTCTCCTCAACGGCATGGCAGACAGCCTCCTGTTCCGTGATCGCGGCGCTGAAGCGCTGGTATAGTGCCTTCGGCGACCACGGGGCTAGAGCGGCATCCATTTCGGCTTGCTTTTTGCGCCAGGAGACCTCCAGCGACTGGTGCGTGATCAGCATTGTTTCGGTGGAGGCGCGGACTTCGGCGAGGTGGTTCTGCATCTCTAGGAGACGGGTTGCGAGGTCTTTGTTTGCTTGGATTAGAGTCTCGAGGGATTGTTGGCGGGTTGTGTAGGAAGGGTGTTGGCTTGAAAGGGCAGAGATTAGGGATGGGTCTTTGAGGATTGCTTGGAGGTCGGTTGTTCTGGGGTTGTGCGGGTTAGAGGTTCCGGTATCTTTGTTTTTCGGGGCTGAGGTTTGAGGGGACCCACGATTTGTCGGATACCAGGTCTGGAAGCCAACCTTCCTCGATTGTTGGCGGATCAGGAATATACGGCTGTTGAGGATTATTGGGGTATGTGCCCTGGTGTTCCCCTGTCTGGTCTGGCTGCCAGTGTGCAGGGGTGTTTTGCGGGGTGCCGCGTCGACTGGCTTCGTGGCTGTTGGGTTTCGGAGGTGGCGGAGGAGGTGTGTTGGGGTTCATAATTTGGGATGGGGATGAGTAGAACTGCGATTGCGGAGGAAATGGAGATGGTGGTTGAGACATGATATGGCGGTTGGGGGTTGTAAGTGGAAGCTATGTTGTTACGTCGGAGATGCGGGATGGGCTCGAGCTTGGCGGGGACTAGACCAGCGATGGACGCAGTTGCATCAACATAGTATCTCTACATATGTAGGTAATAACTCGGTATGTTGTACCATAGATTGCTTCAATTGATGGATCGTGATATATCGTGATCTAATCCTAGTTACATGATCATATACAAGCTAATCTTTGGGCCCCTAAGCCACTCGGATAACCCCCCAACCAAGACTCATAACAGCGAGTCTAAAAGCAGCCTTCACAGCTAGACTCAAAACTCCAAGTGAGACATAAAAAGATTACCTAAAAAACAGTGGAGTTCCCGTCCGTGCTCGATACAATCAGCAGGGACTTAGGGACTCTGACTGAAAATGCTTGGAGGGATTTTTTTCCAACGATTCGCATCTTCAAATGCGATGGTGGTCTCATGTACAGATGAACCCCGACATGACGGTGGAATAAGTTTAACAGTTGGAATGTTTCTGCTTACTCGGTTCTCCTCCGAATCTCTCGCTCCATAGCTTCAATATTTGAGCCAGCCATGGCATCCTTAACCAACTCGCGCACCTCATTCTGCACCTCCTCGCTGTAATAATCCTCGCGGGTAGCAAGCTCCTCAATGCGCCTCTTGAATTCTGGATCCGGCTCACCACCAGCGGTGGCCTCTTCCTCCGTCATTGTGCCAATATTAACCCTCATATCGCTGCCAGGGATGGGCCCAGTAGAGTTCAAAACTTCAGCGGCCTGAGCGTGTGTTGGAACAGGAGCACCCCCAACGACTTCGCGGAGGTAGGCAGCGACATGGGGGAACTCGTTCTCGGTCTCGAACTTTTCCACAGCTGTCAAGTCTTCGGCGTTCTTCTTCTTGGCGTCCACGCCCAGTTCTTCGACTAAACAGCGCGCGATGTCGCTATCCTCGACTACAAATAGACATGTCTCACCATCTTCGTCGAGGAGGTTGACATCAACGTTGAATTCTTTCACTAGAGCGCGTAGGAGATCGATATGGCCGTAAGAGGCTGCGGCGTGCAGCAATGAGTAGCCGGACTCATCTTGACTGGATGCGATTGAGGGGTTGGATCGCAGCAGGTTCAGAAGGGCCGTAGGGTTGTCGCAGGCCAGGAGGTAAGGATTTTGGGCCATTATGAGTCAAATAAATAAGCTGAAATAGTTGAAACTTTTCGATCAAGTGAGTCAAAGGTGGTTTGTAGATGTTCAAGTAGGTCAACTCAGTCAACTAAGAAGGAAAAAAAATATCCGCCTTTCCGTTTTGGCTCCCCGCACCTGTGACACATTTGGTCTGACTCTTCATCTTTGGTCTAGGTCTTTTTCTACTTTGGTCCTTTATTCTCCTTTATTCTCCTTTATTCTCCTTTATTCTCCTTTATTCTGCTTCGATTTTGTCTACAATACCCCTAGAATACCTCAGGCAGGAGGTCAGGAATATTATCGCGCCTTTTCTCTTTCCTCTTTCCCCCACTCTTGTCTGCCCCTCCTCTCCGTCCTTTCCATCCCGCACATCTCCCACTTTGATATACCCAACACACAAAACATGGCGACTCAAGATCCACACGTCATCTCACAGCTTGTGAAAACTCTGGAGACCACCCACAAGGCCAAAAAGGGCGAGACAAGGTTCACCTGCAAAAAGAGCACCTTTGCGATAGGCAATAATGTGACCGTGGATTCGTGGAAGTTCCAGGATTGGGACTACAAGCAGGCCGGTCTGCCGATATATGCGCGAGGTCTCTTCACAACTACCCGGAGAGACAATATTCCCGAAATCGCGACACGCGGATACGACAAGTTCTTCAACATAGGCGAGACAAAGGCCACCGAATGGCGCAACATTGAGAAAAACACAAGAGGTCCCTACGAGCTGAGTGTGAAGGAGAATGGATGCATTATTTTCATTTCTGCTTTGGAGGACGACAAATTGTTGGTCTGCAGCAAACACTCGACTGGACCCCGTGAAGATACAAAAGTCACCCACGCGCAGGCAGGAGAACGCTGGACAGAACGCCATGTCTCGTCCGTCAACCGATCTGTCAAGGACCTTGCCCGGACTCTGCGCCAGATGAATGTTACAGCTGTTGGAGAACTCTGTGACGATAGTTTTGAGGAGCATGTCCTGGCCTACGACGAAGCTTCTTCCGGCATTTACCTCCACGGTCTCAACTATAATCAGCCCAACTTTAAGACGATGTCTTGTGAAGATGTGCACAAGTTCGCTGACGACTGGGGTTTCAAGAAGGCCCAGTTCGAGGTCTTTGATGACATTTTCAGAGTGCAGAGCTTCTTAGAAGGATGCGCGGAGACAGGCATGTGGGATGGACGTGAGACCGAGGGCTTTGTCATCCGGTGCCAGCTAAGCGATAACGGAACTGAGCCTTATCGGAATTGGTTCTTCAAGTACAAGTTCGAAGAGCCATACTTGATGTACCGCCAGTGGCGTGAATGCACCAAAGCCGTCATCGGAGGGAAGCATCCCAAGATCAGGAAGCATGAACAGGTCACCGAAGAATACTTGCAGTTTGCCCGACGAGCGCTGATGAAGAACCCTAAAATGGCAACCGAGTACATGAATAACCACGGCATCATCGCTTTGCGGGAGGAGTTCCTCAAGGAACGAGGATTGAATGGAGCCGAAATTATCGCTCAAGAGGCTAAAAAGGAGAACAACTCGAATGAGACCAACAAAAATGTCATCCTTGAACCGGTTGCCTCGTTGGGATGTGGAAAGACAACAGTCGCCTTGGCTCTGGTTAAGCTCTTCGGATGGGGACATGTTCAAAACGACAACATCCCCAAACAGAAGAACAAGCCGAAGAAGTTCGCTTTCGAGGTCAGCCAGGCTCTAGCAGAGCACAGTGTTGTCATCGCTGATCGCAACAACCATCAACGGCGCGAACGCAGGCAGCTGATGGAGGATATTTACCCCGTACTTCCGGACGCGAAGTTCGTCGCTCTGCATTATGTACACGAGCCCAAGGCAGCCATGCTGCCCGCCATTCGAGAAGTCACTCGAAAGCGTGTGCTAGAGCGTGGCGACAATCATCAATCTATTCGGGCTAGCACCAACGCCCAGCAAGAGACTGTCGGCATCATGGAGGGATTCCTCAGCCGCTTCGAAGGCGTCGACACCACCTGCTTGCCAGATGAGGCCTTCGATCACGTCATTGACCTCGACGTGTGTGCCTCGTCTCGCGACAACCTGGAAACAATCGTCAAAGCACTACACGCCGCCTACCCGCGCCTAGTGCCAACCATGTCGACGGCAGCAGATCTTGACGAAGCCATCTCCGCCGCCCTAAACGACTACACTGTGACAAAAGATCTCAGCTACAGCTACGGCTCCTCACAGAAGCCGAAGGTCAAAAAGCCCAAAACCCAAGAGAACGGTCCCGTCGTCCCCGAACCAACAGAGTCCCCTTCCTCCCCAGAAGCCCTCGCCAAAAAGATCGAATACTTCAACATCTCCCTCCCAACAGCCGAAATAACCTCACTCCTCCAATCCCTCTTCCCACCAACAACGTCTCCCGAAACAGCCCGCCTCTACAACCAACTCAAAAACTCCCGCCGCCTCCAGCCAACCTTCCACGTAACTCTTATCCACCGTGCCTCGAAGAAAGACCACCCAGAGACCTGGGACCAGCTAGTAACCCGCTATATCGACACCCAGACCAAAAATCCCGTCGAAGATCCAATCCAGTCCCCGCCGACTCTGGGCTCCGCGCGCGTGCGCATCGAGCGTCTTGTCTGGGATAACCGCATCATGGCCTTTGTCGCGCGCATCCTGCCTGCGGAGGGTGTTGAAACAGCTGAGTCCAAGTGGCCATGCGCGAATCGTATTCCGCACATCACAGTCGGCACGGCGGCGCCGGATGTTAAGCCGAAGGAGAGTAATGATTTGCTGCAGCGGTGGGTTGAGGTTGGCTCTGGTGGTGAGACGGGAATTTATGAAGCGGAGGTTGAGGGTGTTAAGGTTGTTGATGGTGTTGTTGGGTTGGTTATGAGTCGGGGGAAGTATTGAAGCGTGTTTTTTCTTGACGTGAATGATTGAGAAGATGGAATGGAGTGGATTATTGAATTCGGGTATTGCTTTTAGTATTCTCTTTGGATATGACTATGACTTTGGCGGATTGCATTTCTATAGTGCTTTCTGCATTCCATTAAAGATATCATGTCGGCGAGTCCTCATTCTTATTCATCGGGCTAGCTTTGATATCGAATGGATTCTTTACTATTCATAGTCAGGGGTGATATTTCCGCACTCGCCAGCGCTGTGTAGACATCTCTGTACCCCGTCATAAGAATAGCCACGACCTATCGGGCCTGTCGGGGTAAACTCCTCCAACACCGGCCACTGATCCCAGCAACCGTCCCCTTACAGATTTCCGGAGGTCATGTCATGTCTTGGCTTTCTGACTCTGGTTTTCCAAATCTTTTTTTAAAATCCACAAAATCCGGACATCATTGTGTGACTACATATTCGCAGTGCTTCAAGGTTGACATCTACCATGGCATCTCACATCTCAAGCCAGTCTACAAGACGAAGAAGGTCCTGTTTCGGAGCGTCTGTTAACCACCACGAACAAGTCAGCCACAGCACAGAGAGCAACAGCACCGAAGAAACAAAAGCCCAAGCCCAAATATCAACACCCAACTAAAGCACCATTCCCTTTCGGCCTCGGCCTAACATGCCCATCCCGGTCCTGGTACACGTCGGTCATTTACCCGCGACGTGGCCAATCCCCTGTCTATCAAGTCGTTGTCTGATAGTATCCATCCCCGGATGGGTACTCGCATCCGTATTTGTATGATGGTATCCACAGATCGTGGGCTCAGAGCTATACATATTGATCGAGATCAGAACGTTGTGTGGCGGACCGCCCAGGTCGTGTGGAGTGTTGTTGGTGTATTGACTCTGCTGTTGGCTTCTTCGGTCTGTGGTGGGGGTACATTCATGAATTCTTGTCTGGGAGCATAATAGACTGCTCGGTGATGAAGCTAGTCATACATAGATTTAGAGAGGATTACCGCTTGACGTGGTAGGCCAACCTCGGCTGCCTTTACAGAATGATATCTTAGAACCGAGGCTGTCGATGGCATTTAGATGGGGCTAGCGTGTGCAGTTTGGAGAGGTGAGCTGCTGACTTGGCTGCTCTCTCGCTTTTCTTGGGTCTTAGTACTCAGAGTGGGTGGGTTTGCCTCCAGGGCTATCCTACCTATCCACGGATATAGGTAATGAATGCGCAACACTTACGAGGGTGCTCTATTCTACTCGGTGGTCAAAAAGCGGCAAGGAGGCGAACATTAAAAAAGAAAGGGAAATCCATCAAGCGCAGCCTGAAATCCAATGTACGTGAACGGGGAATCTACAAGTTCCCTTTTTGTCCGATAGCAATGTTCAGTATTGGACTGCCAAGAAGGCCAGGTCGTATACTAATGTACGTATTTGGAGGAAAGAAAAGGAAGCCAAAGCGCCAAACGCTGTAGTTCTGGCTAGATAGATATACACAACGAAGAGCATAAACTGCGCCCGATATCTAAGTAGCCACGAGCACACTGTGCGATGTTTGCAAGGTATCAGACATGAATAAGTGAACAATTTAACCACTAATCCAAGCAGAAACACGCGATGCTCCGAAACGACTGACGTACTGTAGGCCGGTACTGCCCATAGGGAAATAACTGACGAGATACCAGACAAGGGCGGCGAGCTGGAAGACCGAGGAGATGAGAGTGAGGAAGAGGTTCTGACGCTATAGTGCACGAAGAAAGAGGAGTCAGTCAGCAAGAGTTTCTAGAAGAGGATGTGTTGCCAAATGTGGCAAGTGGATGGTATGTAGTGATATGCAGGTAGAACAAGATGACTGAGTAGTCAGGGACGGTGAGACATAGATTGATCTCGATGGCTCTGGACTCCGCGCTCTGTGACACCGGGATGTGTCGGACAAGGTGAAGTAAGGGAAAGGGCATCCAAGTCCCGCGCCATGGTGGGACGTGGTACAGACGCAAGATCCAGAGCAGAGAGGCCAACCGAGCACAGGGTGGGATAGAATCGAAGGAGCTAAAGCGAATGCAGCCAACAGCAGGCACGACAGGCCGTGGTTTCCGGTTGTACTGCGCGATAAGTGTGAAGGCTGCAAGATTCCCCTTTTCCCGGTTGTGCAGTGCAACCATACGGACTCGAGTAGAGCCAGGGAGAGCGAGTGTGCGACAAACAAGGAAATCCGGAGGGGAGTATCATGAGGAGGGGAGGGACCGTCCGTGTGCAATGGAATGACGCGTAAAGACCAAACATAAAACGCAAGTCCGAAAACAAAACAAAAACAAAAACAAAAAACGAAAGATAAAAAGAAATCGATTTTACTTACCCCAATGGCGAAGTAGAGCGTAAGGGCGATCGCTCCGAAATAGGCCGCTGTGAATGGCAACCGTGTTCCCGATACCAAGTGCTTAGCGTAAGTCCACGGTCCCATGAGAACCGCCCAGGATAGCAAAAACAAGACTGAGCCGACAGACCATCTAGGAAAGAAACCTGTTAGCAAGATATCCAAGACCGGGGGCGAAACTTTTGGGCATGAGGCGCAGATATAGGTCGAGAGCAGGACCAATCAGCTTGTAGTGTATAGTACAAAGGCGCACATGGCGCTAACCAAAATTGACCGATGACCAGGTCTATCCCAGCTCGGGATTTGGTCGGTCGTCCGAGAGTATGAGATAGTAGGGGAAGAGAAGTAAAAAGGCTAGGAAAGCCGTAGAAAGCCGGGAAACATAGTCCACATTAAATGCGGACCACGCAGAGGCAACTTACAAGACTGCGAATTTACGGGGCTTGAGCGACAAGACGGGGAACAAGAAGAAGCAGATCATGAAACAGATGGCGGCGCCCAAATTACATGCACCAAAGATGAGCATACGGTCCCACCGACTCACTAGACGCAATCCGTGTTAGTATCTATTCTTCTGTCGGTTCGTAACCACATAAACGAGCATGGTGGTAATAAATCCTCCCGGCGCAGGAACTGCAGTCTCATCACCTGGATCACGCAACGGTGTACGGGAGGATCTGGGGATTGGAGGGTCACAAGACAGGGGGGAAACTTACAAGCAAAGAAGCCCTCTTCTTCTTCTCGTCGAGTGGCTGCTGGCAATGGGGCGCCGGGACCTTCATTGTGAGTAGGCAGTTGAACATATCCGCCTTGGCCGAAGGGGTTGTAAGACTGTAGACGAGAAAAGAATGGGGTGGTCGATGAGGTGCCAGTGTTGACGGGGAGATCCGGATCTCTACGCGACCACCCTAGTGAGTCTCGGAACGAGTTATTCGCCATGTTTGAGCCTAGTTTTAGTCAGGTTTTAGATCCCGGATAAAACGAGTAGAGGAGGGGCGTGCACTACTGCGTTTACAGAGAATGCCCGTGGTCTAAGAAGTCAAGACCAGGAGAACGGTCTGCAGGGACTATGCGAGACGGAGTGCAGATGATCTGCGCCGAGTGGGGGATGATCCTCGAGGATTGGCTAGCGGCGGGACCGGGTCAAACGAACAGAGGGGCAGATGACGACTGTGTCGAACGTGGACTCGGCTTCCGATGAGCTGGGACACGCCGTGCCTCGGATCCAATGGGGGCCCCTTTCAAGGAAAGCTCTCCGACTCGAAAATATTCGGTCAAGATCGAAAGATCAAAGGTTTTGAATACGGAAGGCTGATAGATAAACTTTATGGACAACCTCCCTGACCAAGAAAAGGGCTGCCTATTGCACTGTGATAAGGCGTCAGCCCAACGGGATCTACAGCTATTTCGGTGGAGTCGGCGATAACTACCGGGGGTAGCTTGAAGTTCTCTGGCGCGGCGCAGGTGTATCGTAATCAAAGGTA
Organism: Penicillium sclerotigenum; assembly: GCA_928213465.1. Taxonomy (NCBI): domain Eukaryota; kingdom Fungi; phylum Ascomycota; class Eurotiomycetes; order Eurotiales; family Aspergillaceae; genus Penicillium; species Penicillium sclerotigenum. Next base: position 1,558 of record CAKMRK010000062.1, on the reverse strand, counting down.
TACCGTGCAAGAATGCGGCGAGATAAGCCAACCAAGCGGAATATAGGTGGGAAGCGTTGAACCTTGCGGGCACGATCCCGGAAGGGATGGAAAGTGAAGACGGCGTAGGGGGGTCGACTAGTGCTGATTGGATCAGGAAGCGCTGCGCTATCGATAAAGGAGGGTAGAAAGGACGAGGGGAGCCCAGCGAAATGACGAGATGGCGTGAAGCTACCGATGCGACCAACCCGATCGGCGTTAAGTACTGAAGCTGTCAGATGATGGGTTTCCAGTGTTGGGGTACAGAGCTTCGGACCGAGCCCTGTGGGGTTATTGGCCAGGATGATCCCCCCATAGAAAAATGTCTAGAAAAATACATGTCACTTACCAAGAGGGTGAAATGTTGCCTAGCTGGTGTGTAGAGGTATGGTTGTATAGTTGGTAGTTCCCAGTTCAGCAATGAAGTTGGAGAAATGAGGCTAATGCCCAATGAGGTATAGCGCGATACAAACATGTAGCATCCAGTAACTACGTAGTTGACTATAACCCACCTATAACCAACTTCATATATTATTTTCTATTTTCTATGATATTTATATTTTTGATTTATTCTTAGTTTTCAGTATGTTATAAAATTTGAGACATACTATTATTTATCTTTCTTTCTTATGCGCTATATCCGCTGGAATTTGTCAAACCTCGAATCCCTTGACCTGCAGAACTATACTTTTTGTATAGGTTCTTATAACATTAAGTAGAGTTGACATATGACTGATTTACTAGATTATTAATTTACAAGATAATTATACTCTATTCTTTACTATAATATATTCTTTGATATACTCTATCTGAACTCATGACCATTATTGATAGCCCCTCCCTTCTCTTTCTGCAACTTCCAATCATTAGTTGACATCCGACTGTCGATCTTCATGGCTGATGCGCACCCTGTGGCGATCGGCCGTAACTGTAACATAAAGTGGCAGGCAAATTCTTGTATTGGATAGCCCTGCAGAAATATTTATCAATAACGGCTACAACGGCTATAGTTGCCGGCAGTCGTATCGGAAGAACTCCAGATGATGTTGCATACCCATTATATATAACCTTTTGCCTGACTGTATTTATGTAGCTACCCGTGTACCACCTAGGGGAATTATCCGATAACCATAAGGACGCAAATATGCACTCCGGAGCACCGTGGGTAACATTGGCACCAGCCTCATTGTTTCTCCAAAATTGGCTTCTGATTTTGCTTTTTCTGTTTCCTTGTTTTCCTTACTTTTTTTTTGGCTGCTTTACTTCGAGTGGTACTCTATAGAATGTCCGACGTACACGAGTCGATTTATCCGTGACCCCACACGCCTCCACCCCCCGCCCCCCCCACTACCCACTCCCAACCCCTCCCCCCTTTCCCTCCACTCACTCCCTATTACATTATATTCCAAAACAATATACATAACTTCTTTTTACATATTAATTAATTTTTTATATATCTTTTTTTTTATTTTTTTATTATTATATTATATATTTTATTACATTTATTTTTTTGTTTTTTTTATTTTTATTTTTTTTATTT
>CAKMRK010000059.1:0-27814 GCA_928213465.1 Penicillium sclerotigenum | reverse complement strand
TTTTTTTTTTTTTTTTTTTTTTTTTTTTTTTTTTTTTTTTTTTTTACAAGGGATCCTCACAACTAAAGAATGTGCCGGGCCACTAAGGGATATATAATTATAGAATTTTCCCCATATGCTTTTTTTTTGGGACTTCTCTCTCAAAGCTCCGCCACATTTTTTCTTAGCTCGCCTGGTAGCTCCGATTTAGCGTGGATATATTAGGCCAAGAGAAACCTGGCGAAGATCAAACCAATATAGGAGTAGGAGTCACTGGGCACCTTCAGTACCTGGGCAACCCAGATACTGAAGTTGCCAAGAAAAGGATGAACTTGGTACGATTATTGAGGCATTGAGAATATGTAGACACTATTCACATATAAAGATTTATTTGTTTATTCCTGGATAGTCGGAAGTAAGAATAAATATAGAGTAGAAATAATATTATAGAACATAAATGATATATAGAATATAGAATATAGAATATAAAATAATTTATATCTGTGCCAAGTGAGACATACGATTCCCCTGGGAACCAAAATTGGTCCGAGCACCCCCCCCCTCATTGGACCAAAGCTTTCAAAAGTGAAAGAGCTAATAATAATACCGCCCCTCCCCCTACCTTGTCTGCTCTTCCCCTCTATAAATACGAAACACCTGTTACCCTTCTTGCCTCTTTCTATCTTTTCTCCTCTCTTTGCTCTCGTTTAATCCTCCCTTTACGCTTTAACAATCTTTACTCAATACCCTTCTCTTTGCATTTTTCGTTTTTGCCCATCATGTGGTAAGCTCTTGTCTATTCCTTGCTTCAATGGTCATTTACTCACAGTCTGCTTAGTGGGATTTTCGGCTACATCAACTACCTCGTGGAGAAGGACCGCAGATTCATCATTGATACACTGCTCAATGGTAAGTGACCAAAAATTGCCTAATTATAACCTTTTGCTCACCGTTATTTCCTCCAGGCCTCTCCCGATTGGAGTACCGTGGCTACGACTCGGCTGGTATGGCCGTGGACGGCAACAAGAAGAATGAAGTCTGTGCCTTTAAGGAAGTTGGCAAGGTGGCCAAGTTGAAGGAACTCATCGATCAGAGCTCATATGACATGTCCAAGACCTTTGAGTCTCATGCTGGTATCTCTCACACTCGTTGGGCTACTCACGGTACCCCCTCCCGCAACAACTGCCACCCCCACCGGTAAGTCCCTCAAAGTTAATGGGGAAAAAAACCACCCCGGATCGTCAAGAGATTGGAAAGCTAATTGAATTGTTATTAAATAGTTCCGACCCCAACTGGGAGTTCTCCGTTGTTCACAATGGTATCATCACCAACTATAAGGAATTGAAAGCTCTGCTGGAGACCAAGGGCTTCCGCTTCGAGACCGAGACCGATACCGAGTGCATCGCCAAGCTTGCCAAATACCTATACGACCAACACCCCGACATCGAATTCACTGTCCTGGCCAAAGCGGTCATCAAAGAGCTTGAGGGTGCCTTTGGTTTGCTGCTCAAGTCCGTCCACTACCCCCATGAGGTCATTGCGGCCCGTAAGGGTTCCCCCCTGGTCATCGGTGTGAAGACCTCCAAGAAGATGAAGGTGGATTTCGTCGATGTTGAATATTCCGAAGATGGTGTCCTTTCCGCGGAGCAGGCCTCCCAGAATGCGGCAGCCAAGAAGTCTGCCACAAGCCTCCTTGCCCCTCCCGACAAGTCGCTTTTGCACCGTTCTCAGTCGCGGGCATTCCTCTCCGACGATGGCATCCCCCAGCCCGTTGAGTTCTTCCTGTCTTCTGACCCATCTGCCATTGTGGAGCACACCAAGAAGGTGCTCTACCTGGAGGATGATGATATTGCTCACATCCATGAAGGACAGCTCAACATCCACCGTCTGACCAAGGATGATGGCACCTCCAACGTCCGCGCAATCCAGACAATCGAGCTCGAATTGCAGGAGATCATGAAGGGCAAGTTCGATCACTTCATGCAGAAGGAGATCTTCGAGCAGCCTGAGTCTGTCGTCAACACTATGAGAGGTCGTCTGGATGTCGCCAACAAGAAGGTCACCCTCGGTGGTCTCCGTCAGTACATCTCAACTATCCGTCGCTGCCGCCGAATCATCTTCATTGCCTGTGGTACCAGCTACCACTCATGCATGGCTGTGCGTGGTATCTTCGAAGAGCTCACTGAGATTCCTATCGCAGTCGAGCTTGCCTCCGACTTCCTGGATCGTCAGGCCCCAGTGTTCCGTGATGATACCTGTGTGTTCGTCTCTCAGTCTGGAGAGACCGCTGATTCCCTGATGGCCCTTCGCTACTGTCTGGAACGTGGCGCCCTGACCGTTGGTTGTGTCAACGTTGTCGGATCTTCTATCTCTCTCCTCACCCACTGTGGTGTGCACATTAACGCTGGTCCCGAGATCGGTGTAGCCTCGACCAAGGCATACACCTCTCAGTTTGTGGCTATGGTCATGTTCGCTTTGTCGCTGAGTGAGGATCGTGCCTCCAAGCAGGAGAGACGTGAGGAGATCATGGAGGGTCTTGGACAGATTTCCGAGCAGTTCAAGCAAATCTTGAAGCTCAACGATCCGATCAAGGAGCTGTGCGCCAAGTTCTTCAAGGACCAGAAGAGCTTGCTGCTGTTGGGCCGCGGTGCTCAGTTCCCCACTGCCCTTGAGGGTGCCCTGAAGATTAAGGAAATCTCATACCTCCACTGCGAAGCCGTCATGTCCGGCGAATTGAAGCACGGTGTCTTGGCTCTTGTTGACGAGAACCTTCCCATTATTATGATTCTCACCCGTGACAACCTGTTCACCAAGTCTTTGAACGCCTACCAGCAGGTCATTGCTCGTGGCGGTCGCCCCATTGTTATCTGCAACCAGGATGACCCCGAGTTCTCATCCGCCCTGACCGAGAAGATCAACGTGCCCAAGACTGTGGATTGTCTTCAGGGTCTGCTCAATGTGATCCCATTGCAGCTTATCTCTTACTGGCTTGCCGTTGCTGAGGGACTGAATGTCGATTTCCCTCGCAACCTGGCCAAGTCGGTCACTGTGGAGTAAATGTTTCTTTAGGGCAAGGTTAGACGATTCTTATGATCCGGTCATCTTTTTATCTTTAGGTGTTTTCAGCTTCGGGACAATGGAATCTCGGTTTTGTTTTTTTCTTTCTATCCTGCTCCTCCTTTCTTGAGCCCATTTCCTATTCGTATTGTTTACTGTAAACAGTGTGTTTTCAGCTTGTATAAATTCCATTGGGCCAAATTGCGCTCAATTGCCGTGGGTGATGACATTCCGCCTTCCCCCGCCAAATGCGGGACCGAGGGATTTCGCCCCCTCGAGCTCTTCTGATTCATAAACACTTGTGTCAGGCTCATCTCTCCCAATCCCTAAGAAAATACCAACATCTTTCTTTCTTAGACTAATCATTCCTCTAAAAAAATGACTACTATCAAAGGCCCCGGCGCTGCCCAGACCCACGATGGTAAAAGCGAACAACAGCCCTACGAGAGACTTTTCAGCTAATACCGATTCGACAATAGGCTCTGGACTCCGTGTTGCAATTGTTCACGCTAGATGGAACACAGTGATCATCGAACAACTGGTAGCAGGAGCGAAGAAGAAGCTGCTCGCAGCTGGCGTGCTGGAGGAGAACATCACAGTCCAGACGGTCCCCGGCAGCTACGAGCTGCCCCTCGCAGTGCAGCGGTGAGTGCGGGGATGATATCATACATTGATCTCACACATCACATACTCTATACTCTATACTCTATATCGTATACTGTATACTGTTTCTATCGCGATATCCTTAACTGACACTACCTTTGCAGCCTCTACGCCGCCTCCCAGCTCCAGGCCAACTCCTCCGTCCAGGGCATCAGCGCCACTGACCTCCTGTCATCCCCCACTGCCGAGGTGTCTGGCTCTGCCAACTCTACAAGCCCGAAGAAGCCCTTTGATGCCATCATCGCCATTGGTGTCCTCATCAAGGGCGCTACAATGCACTTTGAATATATCGCTGACGCCGTCAGCCATGGGCTCATGCGCGTCCAGCTTGATTCCGGTGTCCCTGTCATCTTTGGTTTGCTGACCGTTCTCACGGAAGAGCAGGGATTGGAACGGGCTGGTCTTGGAAGCAGTGGTATGCACAACCACGGTGAGGACTGGGGAAGTGCCGCTGTGGAGTTGGGTCTCAAGAGGAGGGAGTGGGCTGAGGGCAAGATTTTGTAATTCTTGCAATAGCTTGGTATCTTCTGAGGAGTGAGGGCTACGATGGAACCCTTTGACATATGTGGTGTGACTTTTTGGAACTTAAAACAACTTGGTCATTTATGGTAGATTGTTTTTCATCGGAGTAAGAAACACCTTCACAGAACCATAATTCTTTGGGAGCATAATCTATTACATGTTCACTCTTCCATCTGTTCACCTTGACCCTTGTCCTCCTCATCTTCATCTTCCCCTTCCAAGGCCCGCTTTGCCGCTTTCTCTGCTTCCTCAAGGAGCTCCTTGGGCACTTCCTCATGACGACCCTTGGTCGGTCCATCAACCGAGCTAATCCACGTCATCTCCAGCTCGAAGTCCTTGTCCTTGCTGTCCTCATGGGCAACATAGATAATGCGGGCAGCTTCCTTCACACCATCTGCCAAAGAGAGATTGCCCGAGCTCAAGTCTAGTTTCTCGAGTTCGGCTTTAGCGGCCTGTCGTCCCTTGCCAGTAGCAGCGCCGTAGTAGCCCTACCAATTCTTGTCAGCATACCCATCCACGTATACATCACAAACAAGTCGCAACATACCCAATACAGGCCACTAGGCTCGATCATGTATAGGCCAGGACCTCCGGCCTTGGCACCCTCGACCTTTCCACCAGAGCCAGACTTGGGTCCATCACCAACCTGTCCATCAACTGGAAGCTCCGCCTCAGTATCCCACCCGCCAACAATAGCAGTTACACCGAAGGGCCGTACGCTGGAGTAGAGCGTGTACGCCTGCACATACCCACCCAAGCGATTGGCCAGCGCAGAGGTCGGAATAGGACCTTTGTATGTACCTCTCCAGGAGGAAGCCTCATCTCGAGCTCTGGAAACGAAGTGACGACCATCGGGGACGAGTCCAGCGGATACCTGCATTGGAAGAAAGAAGCCAGATTAGCAACGGGGTATTGTGAAGCCTTCCCTGATAGCATGGGTTCGATGAAAACGCATTTGGGAAGAGGCGATATGGACAAGAGGGGAAACGGGGTCTCACAATTCCGACATGGCGATCAACTGTTGCGATTCTCTTGTTCGCGCCTGGTTTTAGGAGCTTGCTAGTGATGATCTTCTCAACTGCCAACACCACACCATCCTTGCATCTGATGCCAACGGCGGTGCCTCCGTTTTCAACTGCCTTGACGGCATACTCGACCTAGATGGTATGGTCAGCAGCGTCAAGCTGGATACTGCGGCTCATTGAGCTGGGTTGTGTTTGGTTACCTGGAAATTCCGGCCGTCTGGTGAAAACACCGAGTTGGAGAGATCATAACCTGTGCCGATTGACGTCTATAGAATAATCCCGTTAGCTGGATCCAACATAGCAGATTGTGTAAATCCGAAGCTGACTGACCATGATTTTGGTGAGGATGCGATGCGGTGAGGTTCAAGAACAACAGACGTCACCGTGGGTAGGGCGGACGATCGAAAAGAGTTAATCTGTATATTGAACAGATAAGGGAGGAGAATGGTCGGTTTGGAGGGAGAATGTGGATAGGTAGGGTGAGGTTGGAAGCTCTGGGGATGATAACGGAGGTTCCTAGGCACTAAGCAGTGACGCTGTCGCGTCACGGGGTTGCCTGAGAGCTCCTAGTCACATGACCGCAGGATACCTAATTGGTACTTTGGTTTGTATGTTTGCTCTGCAAGCCGTCAAGGTACTATTTAAGTACCTCGTAGTATTGTATCTATTATAGATACACTATGAACAGCCTATGGGGGATATATGGGCTCATTCTGGTATATTAAAGGCATAATATGTAGCATAACATTTTAACATCTCCTAGTGGTGGTCCCTCGGACTGCAGCCCAACCGAACAAGCACTTGGGCATCTTTTGCCCCTCGATCTAAACAAAAGACACGTTCTAAATTCTTTCTCGTATTCAGTTTTAACAGCGAACAAACTTTTGAATCGAGTTTCGACATCCTCCAATTCATTCGGATATTGTTGAACTATACAGAAATCCAACCCCGCCATGTCTTCCTCGATACTACATCAGTGTCCTCATTGTGGGCACGCCTCCGATATCTCAAATGCACTCGCAGCCTTTATTGAGAACCCCAGCTGTAAACAGGTAGATTGCGTTCATTCTTATCTCATCATACCAATGAACCTGACCAGGAGGATATACGTATAGTGCGGTATGTCTGCTTCAGAAAGCAACTCGAAAGTGCAAGACGAACTTTCAGCTCTGTTTGATAGACAAATGAGTATGACACAGCCGCATCCCGCCCCTAGAGAAATCTTTGTACAATCTCAAGCGCCAGAAATTGCATACAGCATTACCCAACACTACCACCACTCGGCCCACAGCGTCGCCCAGCACACAGACCAACCTTCAAGCATTGATGTTCTGAGGTATCACGGTCTTGATCCCAATGCCCTTACTTCGGATCAGCTTGCCCTCTTTCAAAACGCCGATGCAGAACAGAAAGAACGGTTGATTCAAACGTGGCAGCTCTACTCACAGTTTGGAAATGAAGCTAGTGCCCCTGCTGGTGACTCTGCTATGCATGATTCTGCTATGGATGACAGTGGAGTTGGAAATTCTTATGTTGATGCTGAACCGTACATGGTATCGGGCTACGAGGACATTGCCAATCAAGCGTCTCATCTCCCGAAAGAGCCGACCACGGGTGAGCCCTATGTTGGCTCAAAGGACCCGGTGTATCAAGGTCAGCAATGGTGGGAGCTGACAAAAGCTGGTCCGATGGAATCAACCTATGGTGCATTCGAGGAGATGAGACGATATTACCCTAGCTGTGGTGTGTACCACCATTAGTTCTGTGAGAATATATTGAAATGAATTCCTTTCGTACATATTTTCCCTATCCTTGTTGTTCTTGCCACCCTTTCGCCTCTACATGCTCAGACTAGTATAAACGAAACAGACCATCTAGATCCTAAAAGCTTCCCCACCCACGCAATATCTAAAGAAATACTCTAAAATGAAAGCCAAATCTAGCGACCACCCAAGCTGATTGGAGCATCTTATCTTTTGGGATTCCGAATTGAAATGTGTGAAAAGGCGATGGAATTCTTTGGTTCTAGATACATAGTTCTCTAGGTAACGATCCATCAACCGCACAATTCCAATGCCGATTTAACCAGAAACCAGTGCCATGACCAACGGTGAAGATAAAAGAGTGTTCGCCATCGGCATTTTCATAAGGCGTAAAGCAATCCATCACATGACACCTGGGCTTCCATCAGTGCTTTCATGTGGAAAAAGTAGTCGATGGTGTCGTGCATATTGGTGATTGAAAAGAAATTATCAAGGAATCTCTGTCGATACATGCAGCAGCACAGAATTCAAAGTAAAGGAGGCACTAGAGAATGTCAGATAATTGATTCCATGCACAAGATATATGAAACTGTAACATACATTTACTCGTTATCCTCTTCCTCGAGAGCAGCCATGGCGGCGGCGAGAGCATCACTGGTACGCTTGACCTCATCGGCAGCATCGGCGGCACGCTTAGCCTTGTAGCAACCCTGGCCAATGTGACCACACCACTTCTGAAGGACAAGGGGCAAGTTCTTGGCCATGGCCTCAGCGAGAGCATCAGCAGAACGTTTGACATCGACGGAGGCATCGGCAGTTCGCTTGCAGCCCTGGCCGATGTGACCACACCATTTGGGGAGAGTCGTGCTGGGACCACCTGGAGTAGCGGCAGCCTGGACGGTGCCAGCGGCAAGAACGGCAACGACGACGGAGGTGAACTTCATCTTGATTGTTTGAGGAGAGCCCGGGGTTTTGAAAACGGCAAATTGGTTCGGAGAGCAAAAGACAGATACTGAGAAAGCTCGAGGATGGAGATGTCTGGAGAAAAGAAAATCGAGACGACGAATGCCGTTTATATATTCGTCATGATCAGGTATCATCGCTGGTTCAATACTACTCTCGTTATTGAGAATAGCATGTTGGCCATAGGTTTCGAAGAAATCGTTGCTCTGAATAGAGGCATGTTTCTCAATAGAGTTCTTTGTCGACGGACATCAGCGCCGAATGGAGGCACTGTTTGAGGCGGCCGTTCTGAATAGGGTTCTTATTGACGGATCTCAGTTAGCCACTCCAATAACGAACTCAGGTTCCGCATAGAGAGAGAGTCTAGGGCAAGCCATGATCTCGAATGCTTTGACAGACAAATAGGCTAATAAGCCCAGTGAGTTGAACTAGAGTATATTAGTTAAACATCGATATCTTCGACAACTTCTTTTATTTGAGTGGATCACTGACCTTAGGGATGTGCCATTTGAGGACCAAAAGAGGATATGAATAAGAATTGGCCAAAGGAATTTTAGTTTTGTGGGGTTAATGAATAAGGTCAAGGGTTCATTGTATAGTGCTGGGTAGTGCTGGGTAGTCCTGGGCAAGTCCTGGGCAAAAGTGTATCCATTGAGATAAGATCGGGCCGGCGCTAACCCCAAGTTGCTGAATGCCGAGCCCATCCGGAGCCTTTTTTTCCCGTTTTCATTCCCTTTTCCAACCCCCTCTCCTTTGGTGATTCGAGCTTCTTCCCCAATTTCTTTGTTTAACCCTCAATCATTTGAAAATGTTCTCTAGAACGGCACAGCCTGCTCGGGTATGTTTCCCCCCCCCATATTTTTACTTTTCGCTTTTTCAATACTTCCGTGTTTCCGTATTTCCGTGTTTCCGCGATTTCAGTTCTTTCCAAGCCAGTTGGGGGCTTTCGCTAACATGTCCTTGCTGTCTATAGACTCTGCTCCGCAGTGCTTCCGCAGCTTCGTCTCTCGGTCGCTCTATCCCCGCCAGAAGTACGCCCATTGATATTCCGATCTTCTCTGCCTCGAAATCCCCGCTAACGAATTTGCGCAGCCTTCGCCAGCGTTCAGTCGGACATCTTCAAGCCCACTAAGTATGGTGGCAAGTACACCGTGACACTCATCCCTGGTATGCCTCACACATCTTGCACATTCTCTGCTTGCATGGCGCATACTCTGGACTAACACTCGACAAGGTGATGGTATCGGTGCTGAGGTTGCCGAGTCGGTCAAGACCATCTTCAAGGCCGACAACGTCCCCATTGAGTGGGAGCAGGTCGATGTTAGCGGTGTTGATGCCGGTAACAAGCACTCCGAGGAGCTTTTCCGCGAGTCCCTGGCTTCCCTCAAGCGCAACAAGCTCGGCCTAAAGGGTATTCTCCACACTCCCATTGAGCGCTCGGGCCACCAGTCGTTCAACGTTGCCCTGCGTCAGGAGTTGGACATCTACGCCTCCATCTCTCTGATCAAGAACATCCCCGGTTACGAGACTCGCCACAAGAATGTCGACCTCTGCATCATCCGTGAGAACACCGAGGGAGAGTACTCCGGCCTCGAGCACCAGTCCGTCAACGGTGTTGTCGAGTCCCTGAAGATCATCACCCGCGCCAAGTCTGAGCGTATCGCCAAGTTCGCTTTCAGCTTCGCCCTTGCCAACAACCGCAAGAAGGTTACCTGCATTCACAAGGCCAACATCATGAAGTTGGCCGATGGTCTCTTCCGCAGCACATTCCACAAGGTCGCTGAGGACTACCCCACTCTGGAGGTGAACGACATGATCGTGGACAACGCTTCCATGCAGGCTGTGTCCCGCCCCCAGCAGTTCGACGTTATGGTCATGCCTAACCTTTACGGTGGCATTCTGTCCAACGTTGGCGCTGCCCTCGTTGGTGGACCTGGTCTTGTCCCCGGTTGCAACATGGGCCGCGATGTTGCCGTTTTCGAGCCTGGCTGCCGTCACGTCGGTCTTGACATCAAGGGTAAGGATCAGGCCAACCCCAGTGCTATGATCCTGTCTGGCTCTATGCTCCTGCGCCACCTTGGTCTCGATGATCACGCCAACCGCATTTCCAAGGCTGTTTACGATGTTATCGGTGAAGGGTGAGTGAACACCAATACCTTTGTGAAAATGACTATGCTGACTTTCTTTCCTTCTTCTAGCCGCACTCTGACCCGTGACATGGGTGGTCAGGCTACCACTCACGAGTTCACCCGGGCTGTTCTGGACAAGATGGAGGCGTCTCTGTAAATTTTGGAATCCCGCACGCTCCAATATACCTACCGCTACGATTGAGGATGCCACCTGACGATTCTTGGAATGTGTCTTTGCACACTGAATTCGTCGGTGTGGTCCTCATTTGATGTATTACCTTTCCTTTCAATTTAGCTCGAAACGTTCCCCGGCAAGTTATAGCAATAGACACTTTTTCTTTTGTGATCATAACGTGGACATTCATTGCATTAGTAGTTGGGTATAAACATCAAAGAAGCCCATGAATCTTCAATGGGCCAACTTCATATCACAGTGCCCAGAAGGCAAAGAGCCTCAACCTCCGAACCCTCCAACCCGTTGCGAGGCCTCTAGTAGGAACTACACACTCGACTAACTTGACTCTAGTCGAACATGTAAGTAACTCCCATGAGCATCCCTCGACTAGACTATGCGACCAAATTCCGAGTCAAGCGTGTGGATAACGCCCCAGGGAATGCGCATACACAGACAGAATGGGTGAAAGTTATATACTTGAGGGGTAATGACTTGAACACTCTTTCCATCCAGGCATTTTCTCTTTTTTTGGTTCTTTTTGATCGAATCCACCAAAGACGACGCCCGGCGGTGCCCATAAACAAAAGCAGCTCAATCAGAAAGCGATTCGTCGTTTGCGGCCAGTGTATTTCGAAGTAGCCTTGACGACCTTGCCCTTCTTAGCCATCTGCTCCTTTTTCTTCAGAATCCAAGCCTTGTCACCCTTCCTCGGTGGTCCACGAGCATTATTGATCTCTGTAGCCTTCCGTCTTGCATCGAGAACATTAACATCATCCATGCCGTTCACAACACCAGTAATATCACCAGTCAAACCACCACCACCAACAGTCAGAACCAGATACAACTTGCTGCTCTTAGTACCAGGGTCATCTTCAAGAATACCCGCACCAAAGCCCGCTTTGATGGCAGCTCCACTGATCATACTCCGCTGGACATCATTTTTCGGGTAGAACTGACAAACCGCACGTCCGCCCCGACGAAGACTGGCATACAGACCTTCGAAGAAGCGTCGCAGACGACCTTCAGCAGTGACATCGCTGGTTTCCGCATTGCACAGCCATTGGATTGCACTGATGCTGATTGCGGCGTCGAATGTGCCTGGTCGGAAGGGTACGCCCTGTCCGATGTCTGCGAGGAATAGATCGCCTTCCACTTCGCGTTGTAAAGCTACGTCCAGCATGCTGGGGGAAATGTCCATCCCGACCCATGTGTGCGGGCCGCCTTCTTCGGGTGACAGTTCGGAAAGCATTTCGCCTGAGAGTCCGGAGCCGCAGCCGAGATCGAGGATGAAGGATGGAGATTTTAGGTCAAGGAGTTCAAGTGCGCGACTGGTCATGCTAGCTTGGATGTTGCGGATTCGCGTGGACTTTGTATATTTTCGGGATTCATTGTCGTTGTAGAACAGGTCCGGAGGGCTGGAGATTTCAAGGTGTGGGATTAGTGCTTTTGTTCCTTCTTCAAGGTATTTGGAATAGGGTCAAGCGGGCATACAGGATATCTTCAGGGCGCGACATGGTGTGTGGTATTGAATGTGCAAGTTGCGTTGTAAGTTGAAGTTTAGAAATTCATTAAATTATTTTTGGTGGTGCTGCCTGAGGCATCCACACCCCCCAAACCGTCCACGTTTCTCCGATTGCATCACGAATCTCTTTCTCTCTGAGGCTGATTGCCTCCCGCATTACTTTTCAACTTTTTCACCGTTTTATAGCTCTGTATTCACTGGGCACCATGTGGATTCTACCCTTAGTTGGATATTTCGGGGTGGTTGTCGGGTTTGCCTTTCTCACCCTGGCCATAGGTATGCAGCTAGACATGGAATACTGACATCAATGGAAAAGCTGACTTTGAACCTCCAGCTTCGGGACTCTACTATCTATCCGAGCTTGTGGAAGAACACACGGTTCTTGCCCGCCGTGTGCTGACTCGTCTGATCTACGGCATCATCGCGATACAAGTTCTGCTTATGATATTCGACCGTTTCCCCGTGTCATTGTCTTTGCTGAGCATTGCCTCACACATGGTCTATGCCAGCAATCTGCGCCGATTCCCCATCGTTAAACTATCTGATCCTCTTTTCCTCCTCTCCTGCCTTCTAGTTGGTCTCAACCACTGGCTATGGTTCCGCCATTTCTCAAAGCCTTTGCCTCCGTCGAACAACTGGCGTCAACCTTATGGAGTCAATTACGACGAGATGCCCTCTTTCTCTGAAGTGGCCTCATACTTCGGGTTGTGTGTTTGGCTCGTTCCATTCGCTCTGTTTGTCAGTTTGAGCGCGGGGGAAAATGTGTTACCAAGCATGGGCTCGGAGTATGCCACCGGGACCAAACCCACTGGCCTAGGTCCCTCTGATGGCAAGTCCAAGAACAAGGGAATGGCCAAAGCATTGGTGGACGGTGTCCGAGATTGGACAAGGGAGACCGGTGAACTCATGGGTCTTTGGAGAGGAGAAAGTACAAGACGATTCTGAGTAAGCCAGAACAGGAGAATTGATGTTACATATAGATAAGAATGACATTTATATCCCGCCGTCACAAATCGTGTAAAGTGTAAAAATAGAAAAAAAAATAAAAACCAATCGGCAAATCGTGCCAGCCTCCATATCGCGTAACCGTGGACCAAATTTCCAGATAAATAAGAGCAGATAATAATGTATGGACATCAAGCCCGAGTGGAAGCGCTGAAATATGGGGAGAAAGAAATCAAAGGGCAGAGAATAAGAAGAAAATGAAGAAAGAAAAAAGACGGGGGTATAACGACGGTCAAAGTTGCTGACCATGGCATGGGAACTCTCAACTCCAAGATGAAAAACCCATCAAATTTGGTGTGCGCATCTTGATTACCATTATCATTAAAACATTCCCTCGCGACTTCGATGGCTGAGATTGCCAAGTGGGTTAAGTCATCATTCTGCAGTCGTGCAAGTCATAATTTTTCCGGACAAGAGCGGCATGACCACTGGGACAGTCCAAAATCAGAAGGGTGTAGAAAAAAAAAGACCAGTGAGAAGCGAATCATAATTCACTTGCCCTGGTAGAAAGAAGGATCTTCATAAACGGTATAGATTAGCAAAGGCCGTGAGAATCTTCTCGTGCTTGGGTCTTACCATCCATAAAGAGCATTGAACTCTCCCGTCGCTTCGTCTTTGCTGAGCGAGTGTCTTCCGAGTTAGGCCCCAACATACCATTCAAAGAAGAATACGAAGCGCCAGCACCCGGAGGTTGGTTGTACTGTTCACGTCTGGACGTCGGTTGGTCATAGTTAGGTTGCATTGGGGTGAAACCAGTGTCGTAGTGTGTTCTGGGGCCATCGGAAGGACCGTTCACATCACCAGTGGTTCGGAACGAGGTCTGCTGGTACGAAGGCGTAGGGAGATCTGAGAACATTTGATGACGTGGAGAACGAATATCATCAGGCGAGAGAGTGTTTTCAACTGTCAAGTCCGTAGCCGACCTGGCAAAGTTCGAATCGGCATCGCCGAAGATGCTGTCGTAGTCCGTGAGGAACATCGAGAAAACCGGCGCCGGAATATTGAGAGTTGGGGCGAAGACAATGCCCACGTTCCTGACTGTCATCTTGTTCACATCGGAATTGTTCACAATCTCGATCAAGAACTGCGATAGAGCCCGGAGCAATGCAAGATTGGGCCTAGGCAATCTATGCACTAGAGAATTGAAGGCAGCGACCTTCTTTTGGCGATCGTCAAGTTCTTTTCGGGCAGGTTAGCAGGAGAAGAAAACACAACAGGGAATGTGCACATACCGAGAACACGAAGGAAGTCCAAATGAAGCTCCCGGGTCAAGACCGTCGTCGGAAGCTCTCGAAGGTATTGTTTGAAGAGAGAAGCCACAGCATGAATGTCGTAATACTGGTCTCCAGACACGAAATCAACATCACCTTCAGTGTTAAAACGTTCCTTCAAGGCTTTGATCACCACATTGGAACCGCTTAGGCGGAAGATTCCTTCCTCTAAGGCTGCTTCCTTGGCATGGAGATATTCAATGCAGCGATAAACCACTGCCGGCAGCTCCACATCAATGCCTGGCGGTCCACAATCTTGCACGGCCTCTGCCAAGGGTATACCGAATACGGGTCTAACGGGACCTGTCCGCTCAACGTTGCTTGCTACTGATGTATCGCTGCTGGCCTGGGTGGCAAGATCGAAAGAGGACCTGGTCCGAAAACCCCAGATGCTGCGTTTCTTCTCTTTCGTCGACGTCTTTCCTTTGTTGCCCCAGGCTTCCACATCCTGGATAACTGTACCGTTTGTGGGCCTAGATATCAGCCTGGGAGACTGCATTGTGTGATCGGGAGAAGATATGTTCATGTCTCTGAATTCTGTCGACAAAGTCGTCGGGGGTCGTGGGGATCTAGGTGCTTGCTCGAGAGTGGGGCCAATAGTCGGAGGATCAGCTTGTACAGCGTCCTCAAAGCTGAACCCCTGCACAGAGCCTCCTATATCCTGGTCGGGACTATCAACTCCTCGGCCAGATCTCTTGCTTCCGTTGAACATTTTAGACTTTGCATCTGCCCCGGAAAGAAGCTGCTTCTGCTGTATTTGGGATTCATCTTGAGACTGAGGCTGATTTTTGGAGGATACACTGCCACGCCCCTCATTCTCGGAAGAAGCATTCTCAACATATTCCATGAGAGCATCGACCCATGTATCGCGCTCCTCGTCGCTCTCGGCGCAAAGAACATGTCGAACAAGTGCCGAAGAATCCTTTTTCTTCGGTTCCAAAACCAAAAATGCATGGCGATACTGATTGTCAGAGTCTTCCTCGCCCCCGGGAGGTGAAGCATTCTCGGTGGATTTTGATGATTGCTTTCCAATCTGGGCATGATGAAGTTTGATAGTACCCATGTGCGGACCACCGGGAGATTCGTAGTATCTCAGTTCGGGTCCATCGAGAACAAAATATCTCGCTTTCCAGCCACCAAAATTCTTGCCTCGCTTGGTCAAGTAACCTTCCTTCCGAGGCTTTCCGTCTGGTCCGCGTGGCATATCGTGCCTTGCCTGGGCGAGACCTTTTAGTAAACTTGTCTCGTCGTCTCGAGGCTCAATGGCATCACTTGTCAGAAATTGGCAGATAGCTAGCGCGGCTTTCTCATCCATCGGTGTGTCCAAAAGTTTGTCGAAGTATGCATTCAGTGCGGCACGTCTCAAGTCAACCTTAGCAGGGGAGTGTCCGTTGAAAATACTTCTATCCGGTAATTTTCCAGGGAGTGGAGAAGATTGTCGGACTTTCTGATCTAGCTGTGGCAAAGCACCGATAACCTTTTCAACTCGCCATAGCTCTGACATCTCCGATCGTAGGATCACACTGAGAGTAAATACAGGCTCCTCGTCCAACGGCTTGGACACCATATAGCTATTCCGGGAAGGATGAAGCCGCGACGAAGATACTCTGACTTGAACCAGAGGAAGGGCATTGGGCGGCAAAAGCAGGCCCTGATATTCATCAGACATCAATCCTCGATAAATTTGATTGTCGGGAAAATTTGCAGATCTCGGGCTATCAATCATGACCGTGGGGTCAATTGATGGGATAGGACGCCCCGAAGGGAAGGGAGCAAAGCCCGTGGGGTGGTTGGCCATTCTTGCTGAGAGCGGCAATCCTGGGGCCTGGTACCCGGCCGCCATGGAAGTGGACATGTCTCGTGGCATGCGAGGCATGGGCGAATTAATAGGTCGATCTTCTGGTCTCGGGCTCAAAGGCAGTCCAGGGCTCATGGGCATGGCAGCGATAGAGCGCCCATTAAATGACGAAGCGGGAGGCGGCCGAGACCCCAAAAGGGACCCCAATGAGTTAGAATCACCCACATTCGACGGTAATCTTGTAGAAAGCTCCCTTGGGACTGTTTCCGGGCTACATGTTGCTGTGTCCCGGGAGCTGTGAGAGGATGCTGCGTGAGAGGGTCCCACAGAACAGGTAGACTCAAACATATCCTTCCGCAGCGCAGCTTCGCGGTCCTGGTCGTCCTGCTCTCTCGTCTTTCTGCGTCCACGGCCCCCACTCGGAATCCCATCTACATCCTGGGCGTCACCGTAATCGGAACCGGAATCGGAATCTGAAGGCGAAGATGCCCTGCTTATTTCTGCTTGTCGTAGATTCAGAGGCGCAGGTGGTGGTTTGCGATTTTGTTGGGAAAACCTGCGCATTCCGTCTCCTACTGGGGATGGGAGATCTGTAGCAGAGACTGGGCTTGTGGTGTTTTCGAAGCCCTGCCGAAAGGATTCAGAGGGTGGGATAATCGATGGTTGGTCAGGTTTGCGCGACACATTTTCTTTGTCGCTACTCGTTGTGGCCACAAAGGCTAAGGGCTCGGCAACGGGCAATGGCGGAGCGTCTTGTATATCTTTAAGCTTCTTCCGGTATTTATCCTTCTCTTGGAAAGCACGCTCTAGATCCTTGTTAAGGCCGATGATTAAAGTCCTCTGTTTGTCAACCAATTTCCAAAGTTGCGTGTTCTGAGAGGCCGCTTGGTGCTTCTCTTTCAAGAGATGCACAATCACAGCCTCGGCAGATCCAGCGGCGTTGATGAGATTGTTAATGTCGGCTGAACTCAGAGCACTGACATCGAAGGCTGATCTCTGAGAGCTGGAGGACAGAGATGAAATAGCAGAGTCAATCGACGAGGTACGAGGCATGGCACGATTGGGTGTGCGATCTCCCGGCATCGAGCGTATAGAGCTGACAGAGGAAGAGGCAGATCGATCGGGCTGCGGCGCACGGGATGGTTTCGGCGTACTGCTCTCACCAGGTGGGCAGCTAACATCCACTGATTCTGTTCCTACCATTTCTGGTGATTGCGACGGACTCTGACCAGTGCCGAAGGGTGGCGCAGGGTATGGTGCATTGGCAACACGAGTTATTGGCGACCGATTCTGGGAGGAAGGAGGGTTGCTGGATTTCGGGGATATGGGACTCTGGGATGATTCAGAGCCGTCGACACGGTACGATTGAGGCAGGGAGCTTGTATGCAACGGGGAAGGTGTGATATGTCGAGAACCAGGAGCAGGTCCGGGGCGTTGATCAGATCGATCTAAATAATCCCGCGGGATGAGGCCGTTGTTGACTGGATAGCTGGGTTGTTTCTTAGAGGAAGTTGGCGAGCTTTCATCAGTCCCTCGCGGAACTTGCGACATGGCTGTAAGACTCGAGAGTCATCAGAGGGGTCACGTTCGGGGGCGACACGAGGCAAAGGCCCAAGGGGCAAAAGCGCGGAACCCGGCAGCTGAAGCTTAAGCGCCAGGGAGAAAAAAAAGGGGTCTTATGAACCGATCAGCCGATTGGAAAGAAAATAACCGTAAAAACACTCCCTGGTGGCACAGAGCACGAGTGTTGAAAGGGCGAGAGACCTCGGGAGCTTAAGAAAGTGAAGTGGGGGGGGAAAAAGGGGGTTTCGAGCTAATAGGAATATGAACGAATAATAATAAACTGGATAAATATAAAATAAATTGGATGGGACAATCCCAGTACTTTTGAAGAAGAAAAGAGAAGGGGAAGTGAGGAAGATGATTTGAGATGCGTTGGTATGCAGAACTGATCCCTTTCAACCTCCCGTCTATCTCTGTCTATTCCGAGTTACCTAAGAGAGGAAGAGTAACGTAACTAGTTAGTTAACTAGTTACCTAGATGTCGCGAGTATATTCTCTTTCTTTCTGAACTTCTTTTTCTCCTAATCGTCTATTCTTCTCGTCTCGTTTTTATATATACCAAAGAGTGTATTATGTATAATAGCCATTTAGAAAGACTATAAAAAGGGGAAATGTAGTACAAAGCCGTCCTAGCATTCGGCATAACTGCAGTGGGACCAGAGCGATATGAAAGTGATCTAGAAATATCGGAAGGATTGGAATGTTTTGAATGTCCAGGGGAATACCTAGAAATCGTCTCACTGTTGGACTGAGTGGAGTCCAGTTTCCTACTTGGCTTGAGATGAGTTCCATCCTGAAAAATGACCTAGACTCCCGTAAATGCGACCGCAATGACTATAATACAGACAAAATATGAAAAAGAACGAAAAAAACGAAAAAAAAAACGAAAAAAAAAACGAAAAAAAAACGAAAAAAACGCCAGTCGAATGAAGTACAGAATAGTACAATTAGGCGATGTTTCCAGCCATGCCCATGAAAATAGCCTGGGCGGCCAGCTGAAGGGACCAGAACCCGACTTTCTTGAACCGCCTTTTCCGGGCTTGATCATCCACGACATCTCGGGCAAACGCGTCGTAGCTCTAGAGAAGGTATCAGCAATTATCGGGATAGGAAAAAGACAAATGGTACTCACTGCAGCTGACAGGTCATCCATCAGGCCACTATCAAACACGGTCCAGCTTCCATCAAAATCTCCAACGCGCTTAACCAAGCGGCAATTGATGGGAATAAAAGTGCGCTTGGAGTTGATATAGGCAACAATAGGACGGATCAATGCGTTGTTGATATAAGAAAGATCCCGGGTGAAGATGGGCACGACAGCCCGAACGTTGTTGAGGTGCACGCGCAAATCCATAGCGAGGAAACGTTGATCCTCGGTCTCTGATTCTGGACTGGAGGACGAAGATAAGGGCTCCGGATAACGATTGGTGGTGACAGTGGTTTCCAACCGATCATAGAAATCGACCATCACCTTGGCCAAGCTCTCATCGTTTTCTGCAGGTAACATGATGTCGGCCACAATATCTACAGTCCCTTCGTGAATCCAAGAGAAAGGACCCTGAACACCGCGGTTGAGATGGTCAACATTGAGTCCGTCGACTCGAATCCTGTTATGTTTCTTCCACGTGCTTGGCTTGCCATCTTCTTCTGCTTCGCTATCCTGCCGGATACCCTTGAATCCATGGGTTTGACGAGCGTGGATTGTAAACAAAGAGTTGTCATACGACCCAGACATCATATTGGCGGAGAGGAAATCGTAGAAAAGCCATTGTTTCCGCAACTGAGGGAGGTCGCATGAGAAGATGCTCACGGAGAAGGGACGGAAGTTGTCCGGTTGGTAAACGGTGACAAGCAGATCATGCATCTTGAAAGAGTCGATCTCGAAGTCACCGGGAGTATGCTCATGTCGGTAGGATTTAGGATCCAAGTCGTCCTCCGGCCAGTAAACATGGCGGCGGTCGACGACACCCCGTATACCTTTCACTTCAACATCATGAAGTGGGCCTTTTCCATTAAGCCATTTGGTAAACGATAATGTTACGTTGACCGTCTCGATCGACAAATCAAATTGTGTGTAGTTAGTATCTTCCTCTTCATCGGATGCTACCTGGGAATCTTCGAATCCAGTGTCACCTCGAGCTGCCGCCGCAGCTGCTGCAGACCTCGGCGAGCCCTTACTGACATGACCTGTGCCTTGGCCTGGCCGTTTTGACACAAATACATTCTTGAAGGTGATGACGCCATTTTTCCATTTGGGTACAATCGCAGATTCAAAAACAACTTTGACTCCAGAAGACTTGGTGAGATAGTTGCCCACCCACCCTGCCAATGTTTCTGTTCAAGCACTTTAGTACTCAGGCCTTACTCCAACGAAAATTGGACATACCTTGAGCAAAGACCGTGTTGATCGCAAGGATCAGAAGCGAAAAGAAAGTGGTAGTTCCAACGACAACCCAGACGATGTGGCCCAGCAAAACCCACGAAAATAGGGCGGCTATTTCATCCAAATTGTACGGACGAACACTTCTTATAGAAAACCATTTGAATCGTACTTTGAGGCGTGACCAGAACCCGGTTGCTGCGGCCAAAAGCTCTTCCTTGGTTGGCCGATGCAGGTGAGGCATATGAGGTAAGCGATCCATTAAGTGGCGACTGTTCGTTGTGGATTGTTGAGTATCTTGGGGTGGTTTTGCATGTGAATGTGTGGTGGATGTATCTTTGCCGGACTGGCCGGGTTTCCAGGAATGGTCATTTTCGTTGCGTTCATGAGTGTCTTGAGAAACTTCTTTCCCACGTCGAGGGTCGTCCGATGTATGCAAAGTTCGCTTCCAGACATACTGGGCGGCAATTTTGGGAGAGGGGATGAGGCATGCTGCAGTAGTGTCGGCAGCAGTCGAGGTAGGCGAGACGCCGAGAACGAAGAAGCCACCAGAAGCGAATCTTTTGGTGAACCGGGTGGGTTTTGTTGGGAGTGTCGAGATGCGTTGCGAGTGATTTGAAAGGGACGAATCGAGGAATAATCTTGAGCTATGAGCATCGGGGGCCGATACGCGATTTATTCGTATGCGACCAAGAAATGGATTCGTTGAACCCCAGAGATGGGTGTATAGCCGGCGTCCCAGATTGGCAGACATACTTGTATTTACATCCTGGACATGGATGAGGGACTTGACCATAAAACAGGACAGACACACTGTATTGTAAACAGCAGTTGACTTGTTGACAAGAAGCTTTCAAGCTTGCGAGAGTTGCAAGGAACCCGAATGAAATCATCGGAGTTTGTCTTGTTTGCATCAAAAAATTCCATTCCGCCCACACTTCACTTTTCTGTGAGGGGGGAACTGATTAAATTTTGCGATAACAGATTTTATAGGGGAAAAAAAAAACTTCATTCTTTAATCAACACAATGTCGGCACCCACAGCTATTCGCCAGCCAGAGCAGGCCCTAGGGTTTCAGCCTGAGACTGTGTCTCATGGTTAGTACTCGATCTGATCTGCCAAAAAAATCCTCTTCATAACTAACAATCAATAGATCAGGATGATGAAGTTTTGATCGATGTACAAGCCACAAACGAGGGGGTCCCGGTTAACCCCGTCGCCGAGTCTGCGGAGGACAGCGAGATGCGCATTGACGAGGAAGGTCGCCCTGTTTTCACCCCGGCCAAAGAGGTAGCCACCGCATACAAGATTGAAACACGAAAGGTGCCTGTCCCACCGCACCGTATGACCCCGCTCAAAGCGAGTTGGGCCAAAATCTGCCCTCCTATCGTCGAGCACCTCAAGTTGCAAGTCCGAATGAACATCAAGACCCGATCAGTGGAGTTGCGAACCTCCAAGTTCACCAACGATGTGGGAGCTCTGCAAAAAGGTGCTGATTTCGTCAAGGCCTTCACCCTTGGCTTCGATCTCGATGATGCAATTGCCCTTCTCCGACTTGATGATCTGTACATTCAGACCTTTGAGATCAAGGATGTGAAGACTCTGAACGGAGAACATCTTGGTCGTGCCATCGGACGTATTGCAGGCAAGGATGGAAAGACCAAGTTTGCCATCGAAAACGCCAGTCGGACACGAGTGGTACTTGCAGACCAGAAGATTCACATTCTGGGTGGATTCAAGAACATTCACATTGCCCGAGAGGCAATTGTCAGCTTGATTTTGGGTAGCCCTCCGGTAAGTCTTGGCCGTATAAATTCTGGAAAGGAAATTTCTCTAACACAAAACAGGGCAAGGTTTATGGCAATCTTCGGACCGTTGCCTCGCGAATGAAGGAACGCTTCTGATTCCTCGACTCATATATCTCATCCGGCATGGTGTGGGCGTTCAGGTGCATCAGGTTTTACGCTGTCTTCTTTTTTTTGACCTTAGAGGCATGACGACGTATAACGTAAAGATATCAATTCATGGAAATTTCATTCATCTCAATTATGTTGGTGATCAACCGATCAAAAAAGAGCCCCCGCGCTTGACAAGAAGGCCATAATCTACCATTGTCCTATACTCTAATCCTGCTTTAGGGCGTGGAACACCTCCTCGATTCCTTCCCGTGTAACAATCACCATTTGCAAACCATCGCCGACCTCGATATGTCTCTCCACGGCACTTGTAAAGGCATCCTGTACAAGCTTCTTGGCCGTCTCCTTGTCCAGAGGCTCAGCCTTCTTGGCCACAAGGGCATGTCCTTCTCCGCTTCCCGGGATGTATTGATTCTTGGAGTTGACTTGGTTGTCCAGGAAAGGCATAATCAAGCTGGATGCCGCACCGGCAGCACGGCACTGTTCCCGCTCGTAAGAGCCCACCGGGTCGTAGCTGTACAAAGCTCCCACGCCTTCCTCATCCAGACCAGCCAGAATAGCATGTACGTAGTACGGGAAGAATCGCTTCTCGTAGAGAATGGTCGACAATCGCTGTGCACATGCTCCCACTGACATGGACTTCCCATGTTGGTACTTGTACATCTTCACCACGGTGTCAAGCTTTTCCTTGAGAGCGTTTCCATCCGCGGCGAAACCAACAACGGAAAGAATGATTGAAGCTCCCTCCCCGGTCTCCTCATCACCACCGATCTTGAAGACTTTGGGGACCATACGGGAGTTGATATTGTAGCCTGATGTGGAACGAGTATCACCGGCGAGGATAGCGAAGTCAGCACCCGTGATGCCGAGGGTGGAACCGCCATTATCGGTGTAACTAGTGCAGCTATTAGCTAATTTTCCTGCTCAATTTAACAAAGTCATTCCTTACGGATAGAACGAATGTTGTTTAACATTAGCGGATGTTGGCTCAGAGAAGGAGTATCCGATAGTCCCAGAGTGGTTACCCATGAGCGACGTCATTTTCGGAGAGATGGGGCTTGATCAGGAGAAAATATCACAACGGAAGCTTGATAAAAAAAACTAAAGTGTTGAATGTAGAAGATTCTCGAGATTGGGGAGTTCTGGAAGATGGAGAGCAAAGAAGCTCCAGGGCTGGGTGTCTGACGCGATGAGGTAGCTGCCTTCTGATTAGGTAAGAAATACCCAAGCTTCGAGAGCCCTGGAGGGCCATCTTGATAGTTACTCTCGGCGCTTCATTTGTTGGACGTTTAAGTTTGACATACTCTAATTCGAAAGATAAACTTGTCCATATCTCTGGATCTTATTCCAGTGTCATATTGATATCCTTCAGTCTCGACACTTACACCTAGACACAAACTGCGACGTGATGCTTGGTCTCGTTGACTATGAGAGCAGCAGTGAGGATGAGGTAGAGCACAAGCGTGCTTTGCCCATTTCCCAGGTATTTTGAGCCCCAAAAGAGCAGTGCGGAAGAGCCGCTGACTCCAAACAACAGCGAAACAAGGATATTCCACCCTCACAAGCTGGCCAGAACGAAGGTAACATGCCTCTGAATTCTCCGCAGGCTAATAAGCTCCAAGAATTTACGCCGACAATCTATACAGATCATAAACTGTCCCATCAGCAGCCAAAAGAGACACCCATTCACGTTGCCACCGATTTAGTCCCAGAAGGACCTGTCCTTGGCCCCGCTTCTATCGACATGGCGCCCCTCCCAGAGGACAAGCATTCGACAAGCGGACGCTCGTCTCCATTTTCGGCTTCACGAGCACTCATTCAAGACCTCACTCTTCCCCCAGTGCCCAATCTAGACATTCCACCATCACCTCCCGGGTCTCCCAACCCAGCCGCGAACGCGAAATTCGAGCATTTCCTCTCGCTCAAAAAGCGAGGCGTACACTTCAACTCAAAATTATCCAGCTCGTCGTCGCTTAAGAATCCAAGCTTGCTGAAGAAGATGATGGAACATGCTGGGATCAATGAGCAATCGCAATATGACACCTCGCTGCCAGCCGACCTATGGGATCCCTCCAATCTACCAAAGTGGGGGTTTAAGGAAGAGCTTTTGAGAACCCAACAAGATTTCCGTAAGCAATCGGAGGAGAAAAAAGCATCCGGCCAGCGAAGCTCGGTTGATTTTGTCGCTGGGTCTGCCTGAGGATCCCATTCAGCGGCAACCAGACCAAGAAAATCAACCATAGTATCCCAGAACTCGAATAGCCTCGTGTGCATCATCTCTTTCTGGAAATGCGGGCATGCAAAATTATGATCTGAAAGGTGGCTCCAGCGCATAGCCTGAAATGCTTCGAATATCCAGTGACGCAGTACTTGCTGGCCCAACAAGGGAGGTTACGTACTGATATCCTATCATTATAGAAGAAGCACTCTTCTATTCCCGATCAGACTGGAAGACTATGTGCCCGTCTCGGGGAAATATACTGGTGGTATATCCGATGACTCTAGAAAATGTCGGAACGAGGACCAGCAATACCCTCTCAATTGACATAATGCACACTTTGACTCGTGTATATTATCATACTTGTGTATCATACATTGCAACAATCATATTTGTTTCAGCCACCGGATGAACTCTGTCTGCGCCGCCTCGCTTTCTCACACAGACTCAAACAAGAAACCAACACCATTCGATCAAAATCCTCTCCGTATTCCACTCTAATTTGAAGTTTCCCAACTCTGCCCGGTCTTCTCGCACCTGAAAATACGGCTATAATCTGCTCGGTGTGCTCATCCACGAGCTTATAGTTCCGGCCGGTCCATTTAGACGGTGCTGAATTTTCGACGCCATTGCTGCGGGTTCGCTTCCACAGGAATGACCGTCTCCCGCTCTGAGTTTGATCAGATCCACATTGAACTGTCATTTCGAAACGGTATTTTGGTTTGTGAATGAGTTCCTTGGTCATGTCCTCCCACTGGACGTCGATCACATCGTCAGGGTTCCCAATGCCTATTTTGTAATCACCACACGACTTCAAAAATTTGGAGACTGCCACAATCGGGGCCTTGCTGCTAGTACCAGCATGGAGAATAACGTCGGGCTTGTTAGGAGTAAACATGGATATTTTGGGTAAAACAGAGGCTGGTCATCTGCCGAGTTGATGTCGTAGTGCCTGTGGAAGAGCCGGTTGGTGATAATATACACGCGTGAGGAGCCATTGTTGTGACTAGGAGTGGGAGATGCCGTTGACCCAGCACGACTTGAACTCGGAGAAGACATTAAATTCTCCAGAAGGAAGTCTGGATGTTCAAAGATTGTCAAATGGAGGGAAGTAGTGGTGGGCACAGTGTTATCTATTATACGAGGTCCACAAGATTTCGAGGCGATGCATTCTACTAGAGAAAGCAAGATCATCCCTTTGGAAGCGAATACGAGCACCGAATCAGGTTGAACCAAAGTATAGACCTCGGGAGTAACTAGATAAATATAGTCTACATATTTACTTGCTTTCATTTCTCTAAATGCTTGTATTTAAAGGATATATCTAACCTGGTTGTATGGTGTACATAGTAAGTATAGTTGATATGTGCCTCATAGGCTCCGCTGTGGCCGCGAATCTTAGTCAGCCGAGCTCTCCGTCAGCTCGACTGCCTAAGGTAGCTCCCCATCTATCGTCATCACCTTACTGTACTATCCATCTGTTGTCTTCCCTCCTTGTCTGCAATCTACCTTCTTTGAGAGCCCTGTTGAAACTGTCAATTTATTTTCATTCATCATGAACCACTTCCCTGAAGCTTGGGGTCGCGTAGGTGGCACAACTTTCCCAGTCCCTGCTCTGTTGCTAACTATCCGTCCAGCCCAGGAACGATGTCTACGGCGCCTACGATCACTCATATTTGCAGACCACAGGTCCCAAGGCCCATACCTCATCGCCTGCAGTGACGGGAACATCAGTGGTGGGTGTCAAGTTTAATGGCGGAGTCGTTATAGCTACCGACAACCTGGGTATGCTATTCCATTGTCACGTTCCGTTTCCTTTGCTACATTGTCATCTGACATGATATGATTTGTGAATATATAGCCTCCTACGGATCCCTGGCTCGTTTCTCCGACGTGAAGCGTCTGCGTAAATTCGGCGATAAGGCAATGGTTGGCTTTGGCGGTGACGTTTCCGACATGCAATATCTCGACCGTCTCCTGGACTCCATGGATGTCAGGGAGAACTACTCACCTCACGGCAACATGCTCAACGCCAAGAACCTGCACACGTACCTTGCAAAGGTCTTCTACAAACGACGCTCCGAGTTCAACCCGCTGTGGAACCACGTCCTTGTCGCAGGCTTCGATGCGCAAGGAGAGCCCTTCCTTAGCTCCGCAGATTTGCTAGGAACGACATTCTCTGCTCCTCATCTGGCTACAGGCTTTGGTGCTCACCTTGCGGTTCCGATCCTGCGCCGCAAGTTCCCCGAGGGTACCCCCCTTGAACAAGTCAGCAAGGAAGATGCCATTGAGGCCGTGAAGGAGTGCTTGAAGGTTCTATTCTACCGCGATGCACGAAGTACCGACAAGTACTCGATAGCCGTGGTCACGAAGGATGGTATTGATCTGAAGGAGGATGAGCAGATTCAAGGTCAGAGCTGGGCCTTTGCCGAGAGAATCAGGGGATACGGCGCCCAGACTGCTTAGATCCTTATTTATGTTTCTCTTTTACATGTAATGCAAACGGAATTACGGATTCGAAGATAATTTTGGGGTCCAAACCACCACAATGATCAATTGCAAAGACTTGAGATGTGCAAGTAGTTCTATACAACTTGAACCAGTACCAACTCTTTCATTGGTTTCAAGGCAAGTCTAAGAGAAATAAATTTAGAGCTTGGCGCTAGGCTTGTCAAAGACCACCCGGTTGACGCAGGACCCGACGCCCTCCAGCGCAACCTCGACTTCATCGCCATCTTTCAGCCACACCTGAGGCTTGCGGCCCATGCCCACACCTTGGGGTCTGTCCAACAGTTAGTCTATCTCGAAACGCAGATTTTCTTGCTCATCGGGTTGTACTCACGTCCCAGTAAAGATAATATCTCCAGGCAAGAGTGTAGTTCCCTGAGATAGGAAAGCTATCGTCTTAGCCACACCGAAGATCATATCCTTAGTCGAGGAAGACTGGACCGTCTCCCCATTCAACTTGGTCGAGATAGCCAAGTTATTGGGATCCGCAATAACACTGGAAGAGACAATGCCAGGACCAAACGGAGCCCAGCCGTCGAAGGCCTTACCCAGTGACCACTGACTGCCACCGCGCTTAATCTGCCAATCGCGGTGGGAAACATCGTTTCCAACAGCATAACCCAGGACATAATCCAGCGCCTTGCTCTCGGGGACATTATTGGCTTCTTTGCCGATAATAGCGACCAGTTCACACTCGTAATCCAGACCCTCGCCCTCCTGGGCCAGCTGGGCCACGGGGATATCATCTACGGGCCCGGAAATCGAGGTGACGGGCTTGTAGAACAATATCGGATACGTGGGAATGGGCATATTCGTCTCTTTTGCATGTTGCGCATAGTTAAGACCCAGGCACCGGACCGTGCCGATATTCTTACGGGCCAGGGGTGCAAGGAGCAATTTCACATCTGCGACCTGGTCGGTAATCCGGTACTGGCCAAAGATTTCGCCTTGGATGACTCTGGCCTTGGTGGCTTTAGCGATATTGCTCACTCCGGATGGAAGAATAGCATCGCCGTAATAGATTTGACCATCCTTGGCTAGGAAGCGGATGAGATGCTATTCAGGAAATCAGTATATGTTGATGCAATGAGTATTTTCAATCACGTAATCGATCTAATGTAATTTTTTTTTCTTCCTTTTTTTTTCTTTTTTTTCTGCTTCTTTTTTCTGCTTCTTTTTTTTGCTTCTTTCTTCTTCTTCTTCTTCTTCTTCTTCTTATTCTTTTTCTTCTTCTTGGTTCCTCCTAAAATGAGCACCTGTTAATTTTCACACTCACAGTAAAGGTAGACATTGTGGCAGTATGGATATAAAATATGGGGAAGTTGGAAGTTTGAGGGGAAAGAAGAAAGTTTGATAT